>VDFB02230087.1:0-16916 GCA_007258455.2 Sequoia sempervirens
GAGCTTTTTGCTCCACACATCAAAATAATCTTTAACAATGTCACACAAAGCAACTTTTTGATTGAGTGGACAACTAGTGTCATTAGATCCCTCTAAATATAAAGGTGGAGATATCGACAATCCTTCTAACTATCATACTATTATGATCAATCCTCTTCTTGGAATTTTTTGGGGAGTGTGATAGAACATAGAATAAGAAATTGTGTAGAAAAAGAGGGAAAAAGAGAAAAATGGAAAGTTGGCTTTAGGCCAAGGAACTCTACCATTGATAATTGCATCACTATTAGGAACTTCATTGAAAAGGTTTGAGACGCCCAAGGAGGAGAAGTTTTTTGTTGCTTTGTGGATTTCAAAAAATCATTTGACACTATTCTTATGGACAAGCTTTGGAGAAAAATTAAGGAACTTTAGATTGCTTATGAGTATAGAGTGGTAGTTCATAAGCTTTATGTGTAGGTTAGAGCTATAATAATAACTAAGAGGGGTGGCAGTGCTTTGAAGTACTTGACATGATTATTGTCAAACAAAGATTGTCCTCTATCCCCAAATGTTGTTTAGTTTATATATTGATAAACTTTTTGAAGAATAGTTGAAATAGCTGGGGAGGAATTATCCAGTTGTAGGGTTATGTGGTGAGACCACTTTTGTGGCATGTGGATGTCTCTTGTTGTTAAAAGGCACCCATGGTTGAGAATATTTGAAGAATTTAGAACTCTTTTTTTAAGAGCCCAGGATGCAAGTGAACACCAACAAGACCAAAGTCATGATTTTTTCTTTAAAAAGGAAGAATCAATAGGTTACCTTTATCTTTAAGGGAAGCTCATTAGAGATAGTGGAAGAATACAAGAACGTAGGAATTGATTTTCATAATAGGCTCAACTAAGAGACATATTGTTACCCATAAATGCAACCCCCACCCTTCTCTTTTCTAACTATCTTTACTTTTCGCCTAAGTTCGAGACTTAAACTTGCATTCAACCGGTCTTTTGTTGTTCTCCTCGAACTCAGGCGGGGTTTTTATTTGTTCACAGAACCTCTCATTTTACCGCTTGTGTTGTTTGTCCTTCACTAGGTGGTGTTTTCTCACCATTTTTGAACTTCCCTTTCCTCCAAAAGTGGGTGTCTAAATATTAGTAACTCGATTGATGAGTTGTCATATGTCAGAATTTTGAAACTTCACCCACAAGCCATGCCTTAAGCGGTATTATTAATGTTGTTAGAAACCTAGGCGGGGTTTTATCAAGTTGTGCGAACTATCCATTTTTCCACCTAGGAAGTTTTCAATGATTAATGTAATGACAGTGAGCCTAATTTATTTAACCAATGCATTTTTCAGAAAGGAAACCAACATTTTCAAACATGATATGAACAAAGAACCAATAAATTCATGCATGCAAAGACATCGTAATATCAAAAGAGATATTATATATATATATAAATGTTTTTACATTGCATCGACACTATAAAAATTGTCTGGTTTGACTACAAAAGTTCATGTCATGGACACAAAAGGGAAAAAAGAGGCATTTCTTCTCAAGTACACATAGTGAACATTAGGACACGAATGCCCTTAGTAACAGCCTACAGGTGTTCAACTTGACCTAGTGACAACAGATTCTCGTGGACTAGAGGAATTGTGCAAAAAGTCCCATATCATTCCTTACAACTCCCGTACGTAGAAGATCCACAACCTCCTCTAAGGTTTCATCTTAAAGGGCCAACACAATGCAAATGGTGTCTGCTATCAGTCTGTTTCGAGGATAGTGGCTGTACGTCAATACCGATGCTCGTGATGAGCTCGAAGTTCACTGGAAGCGTTCGCGATTAATACCACTCCTAGTCGCGGCGGGAGGTCTGATGGTAAAGTATACGCTCCGGCGTTGTGTTGCACGCGGACGCTGGCAGGCACTCCACAGGATGTACTTCGGCACCTCTTCCTTCTTTATCTCTGCAGCTCGTACTATAAAAAGCTGCGCCAGTGAATTACGTGTGCGAAATAATGGGTACTTTTCGATCTCTTCAGCTATTATAGTCGACGGAAAAATTACCATCCTCAAGGCTCTTGATTGATGAAGAAAGGTGACGTTATAGAAGATTGGTTAGACATTGGTGTGTTCTTGTAAGTATGATGAGATGGCAATTAAATCCCAATTTATGGCTGATTTGAGTCAGTTTAAATTGCAATTTCCCATAAAGAATCATACACGTGTTGTCACTTGATATTTATGGGTGTTGCATTAATTGTTTGGTTGTGCGAAAGATCATTCGATGACTTTTGGTGTGATCAAGATCTGTTTCTTCTTATCAATATTCATTCCTCTACCAAGATCAATCCTTCCAATTTATTTAGCAATTCTCAAGAAACATTGAAAAACAAGAAGTCGCTAATTTGGTAACGATTTTGGTGATCATCTAGTGACTTTTCCTTTGCTATAAATTTGAAATTGGGAACAAAATTTGGGACCTTTTTTGGAGATACACCTGAGGGTGTTCTCAAGAAGGATTAACATTTATTTCAGACTGTAATGATTTATAATCAGTGTGTTATGAATTAAATGATGCTTTTGTATGTTGATCTTGGCATTATGCGTACGATATGGTCGTGTCTTCTTTGAAAGATAAGCTATATAACATTCATTTATTGTAGTCTAGTTTTATTTTCATTGATTTGATGGTCATAAGTTTTCAATATTTGCATTGATTATTAATGGTCGTGACCTCCACTTTCGCGTTAGTTTCATATTTATGAGCTAACATTAGTTACCTTTCCTACTTTCTAGTTAAAAGCATACCTGTATTCTTTAGATTAGATTAATTCATTGAAAATCTGGTGAGGGAGCTATACCTCAACAAAATCCAGAGAAAAGCCACAAATGCAATTGTGGTCTTTTCGAAGCTGTTAGTGGATTTCACTGGTGCTAAGTTTGGGTTGAGAGTCTTTTGTCTAAGTATATTTATCCTAATCCATTCCATTCGCTAACAGATATATAAAAAAAAAAAAAAAAGATTCAAGGAGGATGGAGAGATTCTTACATACTTCATAAAGGTGTGGGAAAGTAGAGTTATGGGATTGAAAATCCAAGAAAACCTTTTTTGGATTATTGGTTGTGTCAATTTTCATCTATGGATGTGAGGTTTGAGGGAGTAGCATGTTAAACCACAAGTGGAGACAATCACAAATAATCCAAAAACATTTGATCACAGTGGTCTCAAAGTCAACTCAATAATCCCCCATAAGATCCTTTTGGTTGAAGTTGGAATGTTCTCAATGAAAACACCAATGATAGTTTGTTTACTAAATTACTTAAACAAGGTTGAAAACATGAATAAACATCACTAGCCCAAAACGGTTGTTGAGGAGGAATTAGACTGTAGGAAGAAGACTAGGATGAAGTAGAACAAAAAGTGGATGAGAAAATGGGACATTAATTTGTAGGAATGTCCTAACAATAATGAAAAAAAAAATTGTGTTAGAAAAATTTAGGACTACCATGTGGATAAAACAAATTGATCGAAAAAAGTGCACTATGTCAAAGAGTTCAACCCCATGTGGGAACATAATGAAAAATCCTATTTGAGGGTTGCAATTAAGGGAAAGGCTAAATTTTAGTCGCCTAGTTGAGGACCAGTTCTCATCATCTTAGACGTGAGACAAGTCAATTGATAGTCCCCAAGGAAGATTGGGAAGAAAGAATTTGCATTTTCTATAGCAAAGGGGTGGTTAAAATTGAATGTCACTTCACATAGAGTGTGCAACACATGAGGATACTCATATTAAATTTGAAAACAATTTGAAGGTAGACATTCTAATGAGTTATTTAAGGAGGAAGGGCTTTAGAAAATGATAGGTTTCTTTATCAAGATTCATAATAGAAGAGCCGACATTGAAATGAACTTGAAAATGTGTTAATATTGTGTCTCTTGGTCCCTTAGATCACTTGGTCTCACAAAATTCATTAATTTCCTTTATTCATTCATCTAATGCTATCTAAAATGATAATATTTATGCTTCCTAATACCAAATGCGTTGGGTGAAAAAACAACAAAGGATGGGCACTATAAAAGGAGGTTTAAGATGTGTAAAGAGGCTAGAGTAAAGTGACGTTATCTTAGGGTAGAGATGGGCACACCTATCTCAAGATTAAATTAAGGAACTTAATCATACACTAAGCATTTATATATTAATTTTATAATTTCCTTTATTTATGGATAAAAAATATTTTAAAATATCTTTGCATCATCCCTTGGTCTTCTAGTGAAGTTGAATGGTTCTAAATGAGCTCATCAAGGATCAAGTCTTGCTAAGTGCAAGGCCTCAACATCATAAGGGATGAGGTCTACATTGTGCCCTAAGAAAATTTGGCAAAATGGATACCCCTTACTCCTTGGCTCTTAGTCGAAGAGGTTTCTACTTAAAGACTCGTGCTTTTGTATCAAGTAGCTAAAAGTTCTATATATATATATAAACTTAGAAATAACAAGCCATTTTATCATCAATTGTGAAAATTGCATGTCTTTAATCTAATTCATATATTTAATCTTTATATCATTAATCTTCACAATGTCCAAAAATTTATTTTACTTGAGTCATTTTATTTTATTTTAGAGTCATTTTATTTTATTTTTAGAAGATTTTAAAATTATTTTATTTTATTTAAACCATTTACTTTATTTGAAGAGTTTTATTATATTTTTGAAATATTTAAAAATATTTTTATATTTTACTTAAAAATTATTTCATTTTATTTACATTATTTTTTAAGAGTTGTTTTTATTTATTGATGATTTATTTTATTTTATTATTTTTCTAACATGACAAGTAATTTATGTTATAAATTTAATAGAGGTGCTTTAAAAGTAATCTCTTGTTGTCTTTTAAATAGGTTATTTAAGATATATATACTAGTATTGATTTCAAAAAGAAAATCCATTTAATCAATTGATATAATTAATTCAATATATTATTATTGTTTAAATATACTAAATTTATTTACATTTATAAACTGATTTGGTATATCAATTTAATATATATTAGTATAGATATCCTGAATACATATATCTAAAAATGTTAAGAAATAAGTCATTTTATATATTTAATTTTTATTATTTTTCTTTAGAATTATTTTGTTTAGTTAAAGAGTTATTTTACTTTATTTACTTGTTATTTTATTTATTTTAGAATTATTTTATTTTATTCTTAATTTTGTAGTTTTTTCTTTTATTAGATGAACTTGGTCTTGGGGGACGATATCCATATATTAATATCATATTTAATTTATAGTGACGATTGCTTCATTAATGAAGGGCCATACTACAAAATGGACAAGGAAGCAAAATGCAAAAAAAAAAACTTCAAGACAAAATAATTATTATATTTTATTGGTATAAAATTTACATTTTACTATAATCACAACAAATCGCCAAGATTTCAATAAAAACAATAATTGGCCAACCCTTGATCCATCAAACCATTATCATTAGCACCATCTCCATCATTTTTCAAAGTGTTGTTGTCTATAACAAATTCCTAGTCAACCTCAGTTGATGGGTTGACACTCATGGTAGCTTTGAGAGATATAATACCCTCCACCAAATTTTTGTGAGGGAATTCATTGTGGCCAAATACAAATTTAACAAATGAAACCCATTGCAATGTTGGGAATAGGATGCCATCTAATTGCTATCCTAAACATATTTCATGTATCTCCTAAGTCCTTGGAAAGTGTTCCCCAACACTAGGATTAGAAAGAGATTAAATTCAAATGAAATGAACATGTAAATTGACATTTGTAATTAATTCTAAATGATAGGAACATGTGGGGGTTCCCAAGAAGATATCCTACAAAATAGGAGCACATGGGGCACCCACATGGAAGGTGGAACCCACCTTGAGTTAAGTTAACTATTTGTAGAAAGATAAAACTTCAGTAATGGATGTAAAGATCCTAGAAGTTAGGGATTGATGTTTACATGCATGAAGTTTAGTTCCAAGATCGCTTAGTCCACTTTAGTCTGCCACTTCGCTTTGCAAGCAATTTCAGCCAATGCTAGTTGGATCGACTTGAATGCATGACTAATGACTTGAGTTGCATGATGCCAATAGGTGATACATCTCGCTATGGGATGATCAACTGTGCATGAGACGCATGAATGGTGGAGAGATATGTTTCAGTTAACAGAGATTGACTTGGACCCACCTTGGGCACCCAAGTTGGCATCTTGGAGTTAACACTTTTGCATGATAATATATTTCATAAGGTTGAGTTAAGTGGGCCCATTCTTGGGCACCAACTTTGAGGAGAAGCTTACAAGATATCTTTGTAATCAACGTTGAGTTAGGACTTCAGTTTTGGACACCCAAATTGATGAAAGACTTGGTTTGACATTGTTTTTCATGGAAGAACTCTACTTGCAAAGAATAAGCATAGGTTTTGTGAGATAAGCTTTGTGCTTTGTAATTGTAAACTCTTTGGAGTTTACAAGGCTCATTATTGTTTATAAATTGTAGCAAGTTGAAGAGAGTTTTTATTAGAGTTTATTGCAGGTTGTGAAGAAGAATTGTTGAAGGAAAAAAAAGCATCTCAAGCAAGGATTGATAAAGAATTATTGTAATCTTGTTCTAAGGTTAAATAATACAAGCACTATTGATTTTGGTGGTGGATTTTTTTCCCGAAAGGGTTTCTCCACGATATATGTTGTCTCACTTCTATCTTCTAGTCTTATTCTTCTACAATCTTCTATCTACTTCCACAATGGTAAAATGAATCTAAATAGATAATCATCCACAAAGAAATTGTAACAAAGAACACTTAATTAGATCTACAATATCATAGTTTTACAAAGTATTAAGCTACATGATTACCTCCATTTTCAACATGCAACACAACATAATTCAATGTCAACCAAAATCCATTTTAGGGGGGAAGCCCAACCCAAAGATAACAATATCTAGTACCATGTTGAGACCTATATTCCAATGATGCTTAATCAAGGCCGTGTATATTTCCCTAACCACATATTTTGACTCCCTTGCCTCTAGCCAAATGACAACAATATAGAAGAGATATCAACATTTTTATAAGATAAGAAAAATTTATAGGGTGTTGTACCCATACACAAAAAAGTCCCCAAGGGTAGAGAGTCTAAGGCAATAAAAAGACCAAGGTCACAGACCACAAACCGACTAGTGATAGTAAACAGGTAGTAAAACTACAACATCGTAATAACTAGAAATAAAATAAATAAGGACACCCTGTTTGGGAAGATTTTTCCATTCCTCCATGAGGAATTTGAAAGCATCCTACTTTTGCTAGCTCAATTCAAGGTCTATTGTATTGTCATGTTTCTTTATCTCATCCTGTAGCATAAAGGAAATGAGATCCATAGTGGGTGTACCAACAACACGAAATTCCATGAGTCTCGAACTATGTCTCACTAAAGTATTTGCAATAGGACACCAGGTTGTGAAACTCATACAAGTTTCACAACACCAAAATTGCACCCAAGATGAACACCAAATTCCTAAATAAGTACAACAAACACTCATAAACATAAAGCAGCAAGGATAAGCAAACATGAACCACAACAATAGAGGTCTTAGAATTTTTTTTTGGCCAAGGCAAGCAAGACAGGGTCGCCCAATGGCATCTGAGTCCTGGTCAAGGGTCTAAAAGTTTGAAGTTGGACTGTAGAATACACTACTTAAGGATTCTGATTCTACTTGCAGACAGTTGTAACAGTAAATAAACTTCCAGAATTTGCTTAATGTATTCCAATTTAAAGCACAATGCAAGTATGTGGCAATGTTGAAAATGTTTGAACAAAGTTGAATATAAATTTCAAATCTGAAATGTAACAATTGACTAATTGTAAGATGCAAAGACCTGAAAATGTTGATTTTTGAATGCAAATTTTAACCTAAACAATGTACTTTATTTCACAAAATCAACTAAATTAAAAAATTCTTTAGAATATGCAATTATGAAATTCAAACAAAGATCTACAAGTATAGGAAAACTAAGCAGACAGAGACAAAAAACTGTGAATTTTTTTGTTGATGCACCTGTACAAGGACAAGGTTTCCCAAGGGTGTATGAATCCTTGTTTAGGGTTCTGAAAACTAAAAATTTGAATGTTTAAGTTGTTGTTTAAGGTTATTGTTTCTATCTGCAAATAGGTTTGACAGTGATTTTTTTCTAGAATTTTTAAATGTCAAAGAAATGCAAATGTATGACAATTTTGGAACAAAATGATACTTTTTTGTATACAATTTTGAAATGAAAATCTGATATAAATGACTGAACACATTGTAATGCAACCTATGATGCAATATGAATGCAATATTTTTGGATTTTTATGATTTTTTATGATGCAAATATGAAACCCTAAATGAGAGATGCAATATAAAATGATGCAAAACCTAGATCTAGGGTTTGAAAGACTACCAAATCAGAAAGCTATGATGTCAAATGTCAGGTTCACCAAAATGAAATATAAAAATGTGGGGATTCCTTGTTTGATTTCCAAAACCTAAGGTATGTTCCAACATTTCTAGGATCTCATTAGGATGCAAATCAAAAGGTGCATAGATTGATTTTCAACCTCCAAGGTGAGTCAATTAGACCTGGAGCTGATCCTTTTTTTTTTTTAATAAAAGAGGGTAAAAACTTTATTGAATCATAACAGCATTACAAAGTCTAAAGAAGGAAGCCACAAGGGGCCAAAACAACAAGAATTAATTCACACCCAAGAAGCACCTCATATCCTCAGCAACCCACTCCTCAAGAACAGGGGCCATATCAACAGGGAGATTGCTCCAATCATCCACAGACCAAGAATCAGTCTTTTCCGATGCCCATCTAGCCAGCCCATCAGCCACCCTATTCCACTCTCGTGGAATATGACGGAAAACAATGGACTCCAAGGTAGAGCACAGAGAAATAATCTGTTTGACAACCACAGCTAGCTGCCAATTCACATCCTCCAAATTTTGATTATTCAACATATCAATAACCACCTGAGAATCAGCTTCACAAACAATCCGCCGCCATCCAAGGGAAACTGCACGCTCAACCACCAAGAGAATAGCGCTAGCCTCCATAAGATTATTAGTTTGCAAACCACGATACATAGAAAAGAAGAAAACCACCACTCCAAGGCTATCTCTACCAATACCACCAACCCCAGCATGCCCAGGGTTACCTCTAGAAGACCCATCAGTATTAATTTTCAACTCCCCTAGAGTAGGTGGGCACCAAAAGCCCTCACGAGCAACCCTCTCACGCCCACGCCTACGATGCACTTTACTCATAATACACTTCCCCCCTGTGGCAAGACCCAGGGAATTTACAACACCCAAGTCCCCAGGAGCAATCGGCACAGACAAGTCACACTTTGCAGTCAAAGTCTCCAGCAAAGCCCCAAGAATTCGCCTCCAAAGTTGCCCCACGAGCAATTTTTTATCCAAGAATATTCTTCTGTTGCGTTCCAACCAGATTTGCCAAACAATCAAACTAGGACCAATGCTCCAAGCAATTTTAAGAAAAGAGGTTGTAGCAGTAGAAGAACCCTGTCTCTTCCAAAAATCCTCCAAAGAAGAGACATGGCAACATGGTAAGCTCCAAAGATTCCACCAGTGATGCCAGATAGTCTTAACAAAAGAGCAATGAAAAAATAGATGTGATAAGCATTCATCATGCTGACCACATAGAATGCACATGGAGGGGCCCTGGAACCCACGTTTGCAAAGATTATCCCAAGTAAGACACTTACCTTGAACCACGAGCCAAGAGAAAAAATTACACTTGGGCCAAGCAAATTTATTCCAAGCATGCTTCCACCAAGAAACCTGGGAGCTTCCAAAGACCTGTTTATCCAAAACCTGATAACCAGAGGCAACCGAAAATTTTCCTTTCAAGTCAGGACCCCAAGCAAGCACATCAACCCCTTGGAGAGAATTACAGACACGATTCGATAAAATCTTAGCAAGCTCTTGACGATCCTCCACTGCACCACCAGGAGGCCAATCCAAGGGGCTCTTCCACCTAGACACAGAAATTTGACCCAAAGATTGTTGAGATTTGAAATCTGCCACATGACTCCACCCCGCCTCCACAAAAATCTGGCACAAATCTTGGAGGTGGGGGTGAGATGACACAATGGGTGGGTATCCATCCCAAGAATCATACCAGAAAAGAGCATCTCGACCCCCATTACAAATCCAAAAAAGTCCCTGTTTAATGCCATGCACCAGCATCACGAGCCTCCATGCCAAACCCTTGATACTCCCTACCCCTGAACATTTGAAGGTCAGAATTTTAGCCCAAAGACATATGCTGAGACACCAACACACCATAATCCTAGCAGCTCAAGGCCCCATTTCATCTCACCACCAGAAACCAAGACCCTCTTGCTTGGCCCACAAACATCCCTAATTTCCACCACCACTTCTAAAGCAGAAGAAGATTACCTCCATAGAACCCATCCCAGACAATTTCAAACCCCAAACAAACTCTAATAGAGGAAAGAACAGCCATTTATAAATAGGTTCCACCACCAATTTTAAAGAGTCACCCCACTCACCCATAGTCCAATGACTGACTAATCCTCAAACTTCTATCAAGAGTCTCTTTGCCAAACCTTTGGGTGAGAGAGCCTAACCCACAAGAGGATTCCAAGATAGGAAGCAAGCCTAAACCACCAAAGTCCCAAGGATACCAGAATTCTCCCTTTGGAATTTCTAGGAGTGCAGCCTGTCATATGAAGGACTCTCCCCCATTTATGCCCTAATTTTTCAAAGCAATCATTCAAAACACTAACTGAGAGCCCTCAAACCCAGCCCCCAACACAAGGCAAAGATCATCTACAAATGGGTAGATATAATCGAGGGGGAACATTCCCAACTCCCATCCCCAGCAACCACCAGCAACCCGAAAGCACTAATGAGTCTTCCCCTGTGCCTCCCATGAGATGAATAGTGCTACATAGGTGACCTCCTGCCTAAGGCCTCTGCCACCAAACAAACAATGGGTCACCATTGATAAAGCAATCAAAAGGAGGAGTAAGTGACACAACTCCCTAACCCATTCGCTAATCCAACCTCAAAGAAAGCCAAAAGCCCCAAAGATTTTAACAGAAAACTCCATTTAACACGATCATAAGCTTTAGCCATGTCTAACTTGATAAACATAGATTTATCTTTGGAGGATTCCATAGAATGGATGGCCTCAGCAGCAATAACTACCCCATCCATGATCTGTCTTCCAGCAACAAAACCCCCCTGCTCTTCAGAAATTAAGTCATCAAGCCAAGGCTTCAGCCTTTCTGCGATCAACTTAGTAATAATTTTATACACAACATTACATAGAGCTATAGGCCTAAACAAATCCAGGGAGTTAGCTCCCACCTTCTTAGGAATAAGAGCTAAAAATGTAGCATTTAGGGACTTCAACATTTGTTTATGCATAAAGGATTCTTGGACAACCTCTAAAAGGTCCAATTTAACCACTTCCCAGAACTCCTGAAAAAATTCAATTGGGAATCCATCAGCCTGTGAGCTTACCCTTCATCCTGAGTAATAACCTTCTGCCCGGCCAAGGTATTAGAGCAAGTAATGATTCATTCATTTCCCATTAGTCACTCAAAATTTTCAGATACAATCTTGGTGTACTTTAGCTTCTTCATCCTCCTCCAAAGTGGTAGAGCAACCTCTGCAGAGAGCATCTACCTACCCACCAAAATGAGCCTAAAGGAATGTTGATCTCCATGAAAATGCACAGAACAGCCTGGCAACACTGCACTGATCCCCTTAACTCAGCTATGGAAGAAAGTGCTTGCTTCGATCCCTCACCTCGAGCTATTCACGCAGACTTTTAGAGCCCAAAAATCTCTTCTAACTCCCAATTCTCAAGCTCTTTTTTGAGGTAAAGAACTTCACAAACTCAGCTCCTCCTGAGAGTGTCTTGATCTCAGAATTTGTCCTGCAGGCTCAGGCCCCAGATTGGTCTCCTTCGCTTTTCCCCGGGAATAAATTACTAAAATAAAGGCCTATTCCATCTTTTTTCAACTGATGCACATACCTGCTCCCCTTTGAGAAAGAGTACATGGCAGTGCCATATGCTGGCTTCCCCTGATCCCACCAACTAGGGAGCAAAACATGAAGAGATTCATCCCTAAGCCACATGAGTTGGAACTTAAAGGTCTGTCTAGCACACCGGTGAGGCACATCAACTACTAGCTTAATAGGCCAATGATCAGAACCACGACCATCCAAAATTTCAGAGCTTATCAACCACCTGTCCCCCACCCAAAAACTAGACACCAAAAATCTATCAAGTCTTTCAGAAATAGAGGCATCACCAATTCTCCTATTATTCCAAGTAAAAAGACCATTGCCAGGTTTGATATCCACAAGATTCAAGGTAGAGATATTGTCCTGGAGCAATAATGCAGAAGCCTCCAACCTTGCAATACCACCTCGTTTTTCTGCAAGCTCCGTGATAGCATTAAAATCGCCTCCAATAATCCAAGGATGGTAGGGAAATAAGCTGCGAACTAAACGAATGTTGGACCACAAAAGTTGCTTTCCTTGCAACTCCACAGGCGCATACACATTGGAGAAGAGAGCAATTTCCCCTGACATAAAACAAGAGGCCACCATGGAAAGGGAGGACCTGAAAGACACCCACCAAAGGGGGCAAATCTTACGCGGGTTCCATAAACATGCCACCCCGCCAGAAGACCCTTTAGCACCAATGCATTGGCATCCACCATTCCCCCATAACTTAGGAACTAGATCCATCATACCCTCCACAGAGAGCTTAGTCTCCTGCAAAAAAAGAACATCAGGCGAATGACACCTAATCAAATCCCGAACAGCTTTTTGTCTAGGGACACTGTTCAAGCCCCTAACATTCCAAGAGAGAACTATCATTTCGAGGGGCATGAAAAATGCGAATCTAGAGTCTTGACTGACCCTGACTCCACCAAAGTCTCCCCTATCATCTTAATCTTTTCCTCATCCTTCTTCCTTCCCAGCTTAGAAATTTTCTCCGGCCCCCCCTTCTTGAGAACTTTTTGCAGAACACCCAACTGAGAGGACGCCTTAATATTCTTCTTTCCCACCTCTGGACCAACTTTTTGCAAGAGGTGAACCTTATCTACACTATCTTTCACTACCTCAGCACTACCACCCAACTCAACCTGAACCTCCATTTGACGATCTGTCCCTAGAGCCGAAGTCCCATCAGTAAGCGGAGCCATAATCCCCTCTGAGTTGAGCAAAACCTGACTAGAATCTTTCCCAACCTCATCTAAGCATGGCACTCCCATACCCCCCTCCTGTTGGGGAGTAAGAATTGCCTCAACTAAAGGGCCATGCTGATCAATATCCAGAGTCCCATGATCTAGATCCAAAAATCCTGGGTTCACCTCCTGTTGACTAAGATCCTCTAGCACCTCAAACCTGTTGAAGGTGTCCTCCTCCTGCCTGTCCTTCAAAGTCCTTTTATGACCTTTATTTCTGTTTCAGCCTCTAACGGGAATAAATCCATCTTCCCTACCACCAAAACCCTGAATGGGGTCCTTGCCCTTATCCACCCTAGGTGGATTAGCTGAAGGTTGAGAAGAATGAGCCTCCAAAGGCTTGGCCTTTGGACATCTGCGCAGGAGGTGACCATACTCATGACAGAAACGACAACGGAAGGGAAGTGTTTCATAATCCAGCTGTTGCACCCATGAATAATCTCCTGCACTCACTTCTAACGAGTCTGGCAATGGCTTACTTAAATCAATTTCTACACAAAATCGGGCAAAAGTCATTACCTTTTTGAATTGTGTTTGCTGAGAAGAACCCACAGGTTTCCCCAGCTTCGAGGCTAATAGGCACAACACATCCTCTCGCCAGCATTCCACAGGGAGCCTTGGAAGACGGACCCAAACTGGAACCCGATTCGGAAGTTCCTCTACCGGGTTGAAGCCAGCATGCCATGGCTTAATAAATAAGCCCACCTGGTTATAAAAATACGGGCCCCCTTCAAAAATCCTATTCCGACCAGCCAAACAATCAAAAGTAACCATGAAGTAGTTATTTGCCAGGAGGCGGATCTCCATCTCTCCCTCAGGCATCCATGTCTTTTGAGCCCACATCTCCAAGAATTGCAAAGAAATTTTCAAACCTAAGAATTTGTAATAAAGAGAATGTCGTGCATAATAATCAATGTCTTCAGCCAACATCTCCATTGGAATGACTACGCTCGGCCTCTCTTTACACCGTTCGAGGCACCCATTAATCTTCGGAATTCTAGGCCCCCCTACCGAGCCCATCTCGACTTTCTCAGGTTCCACCGAGAAAAGATTATTATCAAAAATCTTTGAACCCTGTGGAGAGGGTTTCGATCCAAAAGCAGAACGAAAGTCCATATTGGGACAAACCCTAGAAGATTCTCCAGTATCCATCAAAGAGCACACAACGCCAGATGAGCAAGCAAGGCCCAAATAAAACCAAGAGCCCTTCAAAGAAGGCACACTCCACTGGACACCAAGGTCGCAACCCCCCAACCCCAGAATACACACCTACTGCAAAAGAAAAGAGCCTCCCCCCAAATAGCGTAAAAAAACCCACCCCCAAGAAGCTTCAGAGAAGAAGAGAACAAATCCGACCCCCAACTACACATGCAACCACCAAAAGACCACATGCAGGCCGAGCCTAGATGGCTGCGGCCTCATGCAGCGCTTGCAGAGCCATCCTCCTCATCTTCCGTCTCAGGAGCTGATCCTTTTGAGTCTTAGGAAGGAATTGGAAATAGTTTGGAGTGATTTCCCTAATTAACTTAGATGAACTAATATATAAATTGCAAAATCCTGAAGACAAATAGACAAAAACAATAATTTGCAAGTGGATTTGGAAAGTGCAAACTAATGTGTACTTGTCACCAAAATTTGAATTTAGCATGTGCAGAGGGACTCAATCGCACAGGGGTGAATGGGTCTTTGATAGGGGGTCCTAAAAGTGTTTTTGTAATCCTCTAGTGTTGGATTTGAGCTCCTAATTCCTCGTTTTAAACTTATCGGAATATCGTCAATAAATTATGTAGATGAGTTTATGTGTTGACAAGGTTGGTGACAAAAAATGCAACAATTGATAATTTCCTTCAATCTTCCTTTGATCCTTTCCAAACCTGTAACTTGCACATTCAAAGAGGGAGAAAATGGTGTTCCATATAGGGGCTTGCCTCAGTCAAACCATGTATAAGTGTTCCCACTTCCACAATGGAAAAATGTCAATGATAAATGATAATGGAAAGGAAGGAATGATGAAATCACAATGCTCTGCAACTCACCACCCTTCAATGGCTTCCTTGAAGGAATAAAGTCATACACATCTCTTCGAGAGTTTGGATCTTTCTTGCTTGAATAATTGAATGCTTTGGAGACTCACAAAAAGATGTTAGCCTTCAAAAAACATGAACATGAACACACATAAACCTTGGCATGATTTTGGATCTTGAACTGCTACTATAATGCTCTGAAATTTTGGTCTTGACTTGCTCAATAGTGCTTTTGATCATAATTTTTCCAATATATTTTCACTTAGTGCTTGTTAGATTTGAAATGATGCAATAAATAGATATTTATAGGTGTTTATCCAATTTCCCAAAAAATAGATTCTAAAAGCTAAAACTTCATATTTGAATTTTGGATGTTAAAATGCTGCCAACAACATATTTAAATTTGGGTCCTGGCTAAGAAAGGGGACCCATTCGCCTATGCCAAATTTTCAAGACACACCTAGTTGGGAGCAAAATAAAAATTGGTTGCAATTATTTAATGCTTGCAATCCTTCATAAAATGGTAAAAATTAGGCTTTGGAATGCATAATTTGGAAAATTAGAGGCTTAATTAAGTCCAATAAATTAGGGGGACAAAACATAATGTGAAATTGTTAAGGTATACAATTTTTTGCACTACACCTACCTTTACATCATTCTTGCTAAAATCCTAGGTATCTCTCTTTCTAGTAAAGGGTAATGTAGTCATGATCAAGGGCCTTATTAAGAAACCCAATAATGCAAGCAACACAAAAATATCCATAAATACAATGAAATAAAAAACATGAAAAATGATATTAATTGAGTTTAAATTCAAAATTTATAATTATCATTAATAACGGAAATTTTGTTTGCTCCATCTCCATCTTCCTTCCATTATTATTCATCTCCAACATACCTTTTCTCTTTCCATGCATTAACCCTTTCACATCCACCTTCGACTCATTCTCTATCTGTAGTTTCCACTCTCCATCGCCCTTTCTCTAATGGTGAACTATCCCACCCCTTCTCTGATGGTGAACCCCTCCCACAACATATTATTCTTTCTTTTATACTTTTGTTGTGCAAGAAGTTGAACCATTTTCACATTCATTACAAAATTGAAAAAACAACATTCTTTTAATCTCCTTTCACGTGTCAACAATTAAATGATCCTTTAAAAATTTGATTAAGTTGTTAATACTTTATCGGATATTTTACACCCAATAGGAACTCTTTTTAAAAATTGTTGGGGATTCTTACACTTATGGGAACCCAGAACCCACCACCATGTTGGAGGTTCCTATCCCTTTAAGAACTATCTAATGAGTTGTTTCCTTCTTTTCTTTTTTCAAGGGTTCCAACCTCATTAGGAACCAAGAACTAAGCACTATATCGAAGGTTATCACCTCCTTAGGAACTTATGCTTATTCAACTTAATCTTTTGTGGGGGTTCCCACACTACTGGGAACTACTTGAATCTCCAAACAAGTGTTTGAGCTTGTCAAACATTGTTGCCTCACTTGGAACTAGAACAACCAAATAGGAAATTTCCATATTATCAAAGATGTACTAGGAACTAGGAACTTGTTCCTTATTGTCGAGGGTTCT
>VDFB02230089.1:0-10435 GCA_007258455.2 Sequoia sempervirens
TAATTGTACTGATCCCAATCAAACCCCTCTGATCCCATGGGACTAGAATCAAAATGATAATCCTCCTGAAACATCTCATGCTCCTCTAGAATCTTCGGTTCTATCTTCTCACCTTTTTCGTTGACAAGAATGATAGATCGCATACTCCCATCCTGAAAACCAGCTTGCTGGTCCGTTAAATCAGCAATGTCTTCACCCTCATAAAACCACTCCATTTGTCTATTTGAACCCTTAGGCTTGAGAGGACAATTGTGGTTTTGATCATAAGGAGCTTTGCAATAGAAACATAGCTTCCTCCTACGCAAATCATTGATTGTCTCTCGGTCCAAAGGAGCTGCAAATTTCCTCTTTTCATCAACTTTTTCTGATTCTTTAGGTTCTGATTTGCTATCACTATAGGATGAAGATGCTTCTGCATTTGAAGTGAACTTACCACGTGAAGATGTAAGTTCCATGCTACGAGCTTTTCTCATAGCTTCATGCAAGGTAGGTGGATCGAATGCCTTGATCCAACCTTTCATTGGCTCATGGAGACCTTCTACAAATAGAATGACAAGTCTCCTCTCTGAGATTCCGGTAACCATACCCGAGAGCTTCTGGAACTCACCAATATAAGACTCCAAACTACCCAACTGCTTTAGCTGAGCAAGGTCTCTGAAGAATAGCGCGGGATCACGTCTATCAAACCTCTCTACCAGCCTATCAGTGAACTCCTGGTACGAGGTAATCCTGTCATGATGAAGAGTAGTCATACCATGAATCCACCAGTCATGTGCTACGCCATCAAGATGAAGTGCTGCAAAGCGAATGGCATCCATCTCAGGCATGGGGCGTAGTGTCAGGAAAGTATCCAGTTTACTAACCTAGGCACGTGCTGTAACTCTGCCACTGCCATCATAGTGAACTAAGGTTAGTTTGCTGGTTGCTTGTTTAAGATCACTCTGTTTGTGTCTAGGACGCCTGTCATTCCTGTTCCTGGTGTGCTCTCTCTTCTGGCTCATGAACCTGTCAAAGTTAAGGTGCTCCTTACCCCTCGGTGGCAAATTATCCCACTCATCATGCATAGCCATAATATTATCTGCAAAATTTATTTCACCACCTTGTTCAGCTTCATCCACTTCCTTAGCATCATCTCTGGTGAACGTGGGATATGTAGCTCTCTCATAGGTGCGTACTGGATCTATAATCCTCTGTGGCTCTCTATGGATACTGCCATCTCGTTCTGAATCCAAACTACGAGCTCTGTTCATTGACAAATTTTGAACATTCGTGCTGAGTTGTTGAAGAATAGTTGCTACCTGCTCTTGCCCTGCAACCATGCCTCTAAGCACGTCTTTGGCTTCTCTGTCCTCATCCTCCCAATTATTTCTTTGAGAACTTTCTCCAGCCCTGTTCGCCATATTGTCCCAATCTAATTCCTCCTCCTGATCTGCAAACGGAAATGGTGGAAAAGGATTCTGGTCGCCTCTTTGATTTCTAGGACCACCTCTGAAATAGGACTTGCCAAAACCCTCCTCGCTTGAAAGATGGTGAAAAACTGACCAAATCTGGTGTAGAAAGCTACAGAATGCAAAATCCAGCCTGAAAACAGCGGCAGATGAAGAGTACAAGCCAAACGCCTAAAATGATGAAGAGAAACCCTCAGAAAAGAAGGCGTTTCTCCAAGAAATGCCCAAACGCCTTTGCACAAGAGCCACGCACTTCACTACAAACAACCTAAATTCTCACTTAGAAGGTACGGCCAAGAAGTATGATGTCTGCTAGATGAAATGAAGGCGCCATCTCCCAAAACCCTTTGAAACTGATAAAGAAATCCAATAGGAAACACAGTTCAAGCCCAGTAGAACCTCTGTATGAAGCTCTCACAAACTGCACAAATTTAGCTGATCTCTCACAGCCTCAAAAGTGCTCAACATTGAAGAGTTATCGTTCTTCAATGGAAAAATTGTTCAAACCCTGATCACAGGAGAATGCACAAGAAATAGCACAAGGCAAAGTCGAAATTGTCAAAAGGTGAGTTTCTCATTGCCAGAAATGCCCTTTTATGCAAAGGCACGAATCCCAAGAAAATACGCCACTTTTGGATATTAAAATCTTTTAAATAATATTTAATTCATTTCAATAGTATATGAATTAAATACTTGGGTGCACTTTATTCATTTAAGTGATTTAAAAATATTAAATCACTTTTAGAGAATATTTAAGTGATTTAAAAATATAAAGTCAATTTGACTTTATAATTAAATATTAAATCCATTAATATTTAAATCACTTAAAAACCCATAACTCACTCAAAACACCATATAATCCTGTGCCGTCAGAAGTTGTCGACTCCTGCACTGCAAACGCCTGTTGTGAACCAGTCACTGGGCTCTGAAAACCAGAACGATCAAACTCTCCAGAAAGTACCACTGACCCTCTAACCAATCCAGTTAGCCCACAAGGGTCCAAGAAATAGGCTAACACTCTGCAAACAAGATCACGCTGAAAAGGGGGACATTACAATTCGCCCTCCCTGAAATTGCTTGACCGCAAGCAATCTCAACAACAAAGGATCAACCACTCCACCAGGATCCCAAGGATAGTGCTGTGAAATGTCCCTACTGTCATCAACTGTCTTTCGCTGCTCAACACTGATCTCAACTTCACCATTCCAAAAGTGGTGAAGCCAATGCATGGAACTCATCCAAAACACAGTACCAATCCTGTCGCCACCTGGATCCCAATATAAACGGTACTCACATCCATCCATCATAATAAAGTAAGAATATCGGGAAGCATCCGCAACACAACATCTCTGTCTATAGCTGGAACCCATGATGTCACCATAACCTGTCAACCCATGAAACCAACCATCTAGCAATGTAGATCCTAAATCCCAACTCTGCAAATCATGCCAACTCCAAGTAGGACAACCATCAATCAATGAAGAGTCTAAGAAGATTAAATCACCAAGCAACAAGTAGATAGCTGCCAAATCGTGAGTAATATCTAACTCGAAGAGAAGATCATCATACGGAATACCATCTACTCTAGGAAGAGAAACTGGATCATCGTCATCCCATATGCAACCCCTAGAAGAATGAGTTTCCAAACTTTGAACAATTTCAACCTCACATGGTGAATCATTATTAGAACAAGGTACATATCCATATCCATCCTCTCTTTGAGTTAAAAGCCTTCTAAGGTCATCTATCCTTTTATATCTTGCTATGTTTAGGTGATTGACTTTTTCCTTCACCTCTTGAAGACGTTGTTTTGCATTTGCAGCAACTAACCTAGCCTCCTTGGCCTTCCTCAACCACTCTTCATTCAGCATTTCAGACCTTCTAATCTCTTCAATGCCAAAGTACACAAAATCAGTCTTCTTATGCTTGATATCTTCATGTCCACCAATGGATGTAGGGCTTCCATCAAAGGATGATATTATCTCATTGGCTTGCTCATGATCACAAGCTCCTATTTCATGAGAATGATGAGGCATTAAGCTGCTGTCCTCAAACAAATCCGTAATGACATCATGCCATTGTAAAATGTCTCCTTCATCACGTGTAGACAAAACACTAGTGGCTGCCCCACTAAGTAAAGGATCAACTTTCACATCCACCTTAATATCTTGGGCCTCCAATAGACTCTCACATGAATGAATAACATTCATCGAACCACAATCTGATTCTTTACCATGATAGGATGAAGTAATGCTAGACTCACCTAATGAAGCATCACAAGAAACCTTATCTTCATTTGGCTGCTCTAATACAACTGGTTTGTCTTCAAACAACACTTGCTCATCCTGAAGTGTCCTGTGCCCAACATCTACTTCTATGTAAGTCTGATTTTTGTCCTCCATAAGATCAGCTGTTTGCTGGTCACTAACTGCTGAGAATTCATTGTGAAGATTTCTGGATACTTCACCTGTAGAGACCTCATGTATCTCATTTTTATTTTGTGATGTAGACCTGAAGATGGATGCCATAAACCTTGCTATTTTATCTAAGGTTGCAGGATCTGAAATCAATTCATTTATCCCTTTCCGATTTTCATCCAACTTTTTCAAACTTTGTTTCAGCTTCTCCATATTCTTGTCCCACTGCCTCTGAGTAATTGGAGTAGCCATGATCAATGCCCAACAGGATGGCAGGAAACCGCTCTGATACCACTGTGATGAGCCCTGCTGGCTCTCAGCTCAAAATCCCCAATTTCTTAAGTCTTTAATTGTTTTTTTTAGTTTTTTTAAAGAAATCTTAATAGACAGAAGAGAAGGGGCGCAGCATATTTTTGCTCATAGAATGAAATTTAAAGCGAAAACTCACAAATTGGAAATACAGAAGCTATTATTATACTGAAACAATTAGAATATGCATAACAGACATACCCGAGGAACTCCAGTTATTTTATATAAAGAATTGGCCAGATCTACAGCCGGAAATGGTGAAAATCAGCATGAAGGCACGCCAAAGCTCCAGAAGTGGTTTCTCCTGCCGAGAAACAGGTCACAATGCACTGAATAGTCTAGGCGCCAATGATAGAAGCTAAAACCAGCCCAAAAGGAAGGCGTTTCTCTCTTTCACTTCACACGCCTTTCTCAAGGCACAAAACCCAAGGCAGGCCGTACGGCTTATGAAAGCAAAGGTAGAATCCCTGATGAAAAGTCTCTGAACTGTAGAATGATACGCCTCCAGAAGAAACCCTCAATTAATATCAAGAACAAATAACTGCATAAAATTAAGCTCTGTCTGCAACTGTAGAACTTCTGTGTGAAGCCCTCAACTGTACGGATTCAGCTGATCTCTCACAGCCTCAAACGTACTCAACACTGAAGAGTTTTCCGTTCTCCAATGGACACAATGATCAAACCCTGCTCTCAGGAGAATGCTCAGAGGAAAGATGCACAAGGCAATTCAAAATAGTCAAAGATATGAGTTTCAATTGCCAAAATGCCCTTTTATGCAAAAGCACGCATTTCCATAAAGATACGCCCTTTTTAGGTTTTAAAATCTTTTAATTAATATTTAATTCATCTCAATAGTTCCCGAATTAAATACTTGGCGCACTTTTAATATTTTAAGCCATTAAAATATTAAATCCCTCTTTTGAACATTTTAAGTGATATAAAAATATTATTAAAGTCAATGTGACTTTAATACAAGGCGTATAAGTTAAATAATTAACTTAATCACTTAAAATTCCATAATACGCTCAAAACTCAGGATAATCCCGTGCCATCAGAAGCTGTGAACTCCTGGAATGCCAACGCTCGCTGTGATCCAATCACTGTCCACTGAAAACAAGAACAATCCAACTCTCCAGAATGCATCACTGACCCTCTAACCAATATGGCTAGCCCACAAAGGTCCAATAAAGGGCTAACACACTGTCAACTATGATCATGCCGAAAACGGGGACATTACACAAGATAGTATCAACTTTATATTGGAATTCATTAGAAAAAATATCATCTTCAGTAATTGATGGTGTCATACTCCTTTCATGGACCAACTTTGTAATTGCTATTGTTTTTCTCTTCTTAGGCTGTGGGGCTCTTGCTAGGTATGCCCATGGTACTACCTGGGCGCCTGGACAGTGTAATGTCCCCTTCTCAATCCTAATCTGTTCAGTGGCTGTTAGCCTATTTCCAGAGTTCCTGTAGGCTAAATGGAAGGGTAAAGGTGACTCCAAGATCCTTGGAGAATGCAATGGCAACAGTTCTTAGTTTTTGGTGTTGGCTTTGAGCTCAGGGGATGATTTTGAGTTGGATGACACTCTCCATAGTGTTATTAGACGATTTGGATGTGCTCCAAACTTCTTGGAGAGCACATCTATCTGTAGAAAGTCTCCAAAATGGCCTCATTCATTCATCCAGTGCCTCCACATCGTATTGATGTAGTCAAAATTGGATTCTGAATTGATTCAGGATTTTCCGTCATAAGAGGTAAAATATTTTAATATTTCTCTTAAGTGTAATGTTTAATTATTATTTTATTTTCACTTAAGTGTTGCAATCTTTTTGTAAAGTTGATGAGGACTCCAAGTTGGACGCCTAGATTGGAGAAGGGGGGGACATTGGCACATGAGAGATTATTATTTTATAAAGGCATTTTCGAAAAGGTGGATTATTTTATTATTTTTAAATTGTAATCTGTCCCTCCAAAAAGTTATATAAGGAGGCCAAGGGTAGATCATTTGGACATGTTGAGTTGAGATAATGAAGTGTTGCCGGTTTGAGGAGTGAATTCTTCAAGGCTTTGAGGATGAAAACCCTCAAGGTTCGTTCTAGTTTCGGAGCTGGAAGATACTCCCTAGCTGGTCTTTGTGTGGCTTCACTACAGGAGTCATTGTTGGAGCTTTGGTGAAGATTTTCAGTTTGATTTCAATGATGGATTGCTTTGATGTTTTCTAGTAGCTATAGCCTATATGTTTGGTGTGATTTTCTGACTTTGTAGAGTGTGCAGAGTGAGTTTTTCTTGGATTTTGCTTGCTGGACCGTACCACCTTTTGGATGTTGCAGATTGAAGTGTTGACAGTTGGCTTCTGGGTCTTGGTTCATCTTTTTCCTTAGCATTGGGCCACCAAGTCTGCAAGTCTGCAAACTTTTTATTGGAGTTTCTGATTTTTGGGAGCTGATCGCCCTTCCCAGCAGGCCGTACATCACTTGGCATGGGGTGTGTGAGTTCATAGAGTGATTCGCCCCTCATAACTTGACTTTGGGGGATCTTGGAGTGGCGCCTACACCTTTTCTAGGCCTTGCAAACAGTTTTAGAATGTTCTATGGTGATTGGGTGAGCTTCTTGGGTGGCGTGCCATATTGTGGCTTGCTGTTCTGAGGTGTTTTAGACCTGCTGTTTCATATCAGACCTGATACAGTTGCTGTTCAGACTTATTTCAGACTCCTGAG
Organism: Sequoia sempervirens; assembly: GCA_007258455.2. Classification (NCBI taxonomy): domain Eukaryota; kingdom Viridiplantae; phylum Streptophyta; class Pinopsida; order Cupressales; family Cupressaceae; genus Sequoia; species Sequoia sempervirens. The sequence continues at coordinate 6,896 of VDFB02230089.1, forward strand.
TGTCATCATTGAGGAATACTTTGTTGATTCTTAGCAAGGGTTGACTTGTTCATGTGTTGGGTATCATTTTGGGGAGTTGGATCAAGTGTATAGCATCATTTTCATTGTAGCAGCAGTCTATGATGTTCTAAGACTGATTTGTAATGAGCTCTTAATGTAACACTATTTGGTAGTACCATTGGTGACTTAGCTCTTATGTTTATTTGCTACTCATCCCACTAAAATAAGTGGTTTATTTCACTTTGTTGGCGTCAAATCTAACACCTCTGGAGTGCAGGTTTGTACGGACAGCTATGTACACTACGCAATGAGTGCTCTTCAAATTAGGAGGGGAAGCTCCCTCGTTGTGCTGGAATGCATGAAAAGAGAAGTAATCTAAGTCCTATCTTTTTGTTCTCAGCTGGAAGAGGCACAAGGTTAAGAAAACCAAGAACGTTGCAGCTAAGGATTTTCTGGTTTCGCAGATCATTAACTACAACTAAGCTAACTACTTTAAATCTATCCAGTTTCCTCAAGAAAACAGAGCATGAGGAAATGGAGCAGGGATGACTATCGGACGATAAACGAGTTTAGACTCTCTACTTGAAGGCAAGGTGGCGCAACTATCATCTCAATCTAAACAAGCTTATTGGGCACAAAACAGATTTAAGAATTCACCAAGATGATCTTATGAAACCCTGTGTGGCATAACACTTGATCAAAATAGTAAAAACTTCACAAAACAGCCTTTATCATTACAATCTCACGAAACCCTATGTGGCATAACCCTTGATTATAATGATAAAGATTCACGAAACAGATTTATCACCGTAATTTCTCAAAACCCTATGTGGCATAACGATTGATCACAATGGTAAAGATACACAAAACAGCTTTATCATCTCAATCTCTTGAAACCCTATGTGGCATAACAATTGATCTCAATGGCAAATATGCACGTAAACAAATCTAACTATGGAGGAATCTCTACTACCTTAATCTTATGGAACCCTATGGCATAACACTTGATTGAAAGTAGTAAAGACTTCACAAACGACATTTTATCATCACCACAATCTCACGAAACCCTATGTGGCATAACACTTGATTGAAATGATAAAAGATTCACAAGACATAAAGAATCCACCATTACAATTGCATGAAACCCTATGTGGCATAACACTTAATCATAATAGCGAAGACACATGAACAAATACCAAAAGAGCAATATTGAGGGCAAGGTAGGCGCAGCATATATTTCTCTCTCAAGCAAAAGTTAATTACAAATGAGCAAAGCTCTTATTTATATACATCAAGGTGTAGGGAACCCTAAAATCACCTTGTGTTAACTACAGTCTCGCAAATGCATGCAAGATTAATTATTAAACCCTAATGAAGTAAACTATACCTACTAACTGAAACTACCCCTCAGCTTGACTCAAACATCTTAATCTAAAATGGACACCAGCGAGCATGCATCGCCCTTATTGAAAGCAAGTTAATCGAAGACTAACATCACTAACGTAAAACCCTAAAATAAAACCTGCGTGAAAGGCGAAGCCCCGTAATAGATATGTACGTGATGTACAACTTCGAAGTTAACCTGAAAGGGTAACACCTAGCTTCAACTGTGTGTGTAATTGCCTATCCCCGAGAGGTGGAACCGAAGTTTACTATGTGTGATTCTCGGTGCAATCAATCCTCAATGAGGACAAAGTTAATCAGGACACCATCCGAGCTGGCGAGACTGACGGCGATGCTAAGGTCGATGCAAAGATGTCTCACTCACCGTGGATCGAGACCTAAGTTCCCTTCTGCTCCTCGTTGCTTCATCGAATAATGTTGACATGACTGTAAGCTGAGTAACCTTACAGCCAACTGTCTCCCCACTGAAAATGGTATGAATGAGTGCCTGAAGCTCTGACTGAACATCAGTAAGCTCCACGTAGGCACCACCCTCGATCTGATAACGGCACGGTAAGCGAGACACAAGAGTCCTCACGAACCGGAGTGCACTAGTGACGTGCTCTCTACTCTCAGCCAATTCTGATGCCAAGCTGTCCTCTATCTTTGCTCTGAAAACCAACTGTGTCTTCCAAGAGTAGATAGCCTCTCTGTCTTCTACATCTGTGACTGTGTCATAAGCCAAACTCAGGTGAGCAATCATAATTTCATCCCTGGGTTTGTTAATAGCCATATCCCGTTCCTCATCCTGAAGACGGATACGGAGCTCTCGTGCATTATACCGCAACTGATATAACTCTGTAAGCATAGTACGGCCTCTAGCAACAAAATCTTCCTCCCATTCCTCCAAATGCTTGCCATATGCAACTAAGTGATTGAGCTGACTTTGCTCTACTGGTGGCTCAAGCATCGGTGGGAGTGTGTTGATGGCTTTTGGTCTGTGCACAAGGCTAGAAATGTACTGACGAAGCTGTCTGATTTCAGCCTTGAGGGCTGCTTTGTCCTCTCCGTCCTTTAGTATTCTGTCCCTGGCACTATTTGTAGCAACTTGAAGAAGATCAACCTGAGTCTGGCGTGTGCTGCGACCAAGGTTGACTGTGATAACTTCAAAATCCTGAGACTCTAATTCAGCCAAGTTCTTCCCCTGTGGAGGTACGGTGGTCTCAACGACAATCTCCATGTCAGTGTTTCTCTCTACGTGAACCATGTTCTTAACCCTCTTATCTGGTGCATCTTGATAAATGTCATTGAAATCGGAATGATTGAGAACATAAGATGGCTGCTCTCTCTTCCTTTCCTACGAAGCCATCCAAGATTGATCTCGCCTAATGCTACTAGAAGGGTCTGCACTAGCTTACGTAGAGGTAATCATGAGAGTGAGTGTGTGTAGAAGACTCCATCACAGGTGAGGTCTAAGTCCAATTCAATGTGAATTGGGATTGGTGACGGCTTTGGAACTGATATAGGAACTTGAGGCTGAACCCCAGGTACTGGCGGGCTCTGAGCTGATCTCTGAACTGGCTCTGTGATAAGCGGCTGTCTGTCAGGCTCTGTGTGTGAAACAGTGGCAAGCGCCTTGCCCTTTGAATTATTTGGCGCCTGTACTTTCTTAGGAGGGTTACTCCTCTTTTTCTTGTTAGGTTTTGACGAAGAAGGTAGCGAAGGATTTACCACCACTGGCAGCTCTGCTCTAGGAACACTTACTCTTCTTGTCTTCTTGCTGTCGAGGTAAAGTATACTGTTCTGGATGACTCTACTTGACCTCTCCTTGACCGTTGCATATTCTTTGTCGTACCAATCTACTACTGGCAACGGTTGTGTATCGACCTGCTCTCTGAAAAACTGAGGAAGAACCTCTCCCTCATCATCTGATAAACCTCCCACATCTTCTGACAAGAAAACAGAAATGCTGGCGTGAAATTGGCTGATGCCAGAGACCGGTCATGCGGGCAGTTTGCGGTGTCATCGCCAGGGCTGGGTATATACCTCCAGCGAGGCGAGCTGTATAATGACCTGAAAGGTCATAAGCACGTGCTTCGACAAGATACTTAAGATGATATCTCTCAAGCTCTTATCCTGCGATCTTACTATCAATTG
>VDFB02230093.1:0-11783 GCA_007258455.2 Sequoia sempervirens
ATTTGAGGTGCAAGCCCTTGTTAATGCATTTCTCTTTGAGAGAGATTTGAGGTGAAAGCCCTTGTTTCCACCCTCTGGGAGAGCCATGGTGGATGTCATGTGTGTGACTCCATGACAACATATTGTACTTGTGTTTTCACCCTCTGGGAGAGCCATGGTGAACGTCACGATGAGGTGACAACATCACATTGAGTGATGGGCACTTGTACATACCATCTATGGGAGTAGCCATGATGGTTGATATCATGATGAGGTGATATCTAATATCACGATGAGGTGATATCGTTTCTTTTCCACATATGGTTGTAGCCATAGTGGTAGACATCACGATGAGGTGATTTGGCTTGTGTAGTTGGAAGTATCCTCCCTAGCTGAGAGGGAGTGTTGATGTTTATGGCAGCGTCAGTCAGATTCTTCCAGCTGTCTCCTTTACTTTGTATTTTGTAATTGCTATTTCAGAAGCTGGGCCGACCTGCAAACTGTCTTATTCAAAAGTCAGCATTGGAATCTTTTTGTAACTCCTAAAATTAGATGCATGATTCTCCTAGTGTGTCCTCTGGTAAGTGTCATGCAGTCTGACATGCAGAGGTAACTGACATGCATGAAACCGACATGCTATGTTTAGAGAGTCACATTGTATATACATTCATTCAGCATTCAGTTCATTTACAGGAAGTTCGAATTATTCAAGAGTTGTGCGAGTTCTTCATCAAGTGCAGATTATTGAAGGCTGAGTTTACTGAGTTTTGCATCTGGCTGTATCTGTGTTGCATCATAAGTTTGATGCTTATATTCTGGCTCTCATATCAGCCTCATTGTAAAGGAGTTTCTTTTGAGATTCAATAATATAAGAGATATTATTGGCTGGGTTTTTCTCCCTCATGAGGAGGGTTTTCCCAGGATAAATACTGTGTTCATTTGTTCTTTATGTTCATTTTTCTGCTTTCTATTAAATCTGATCCTATAACATTAACACAGTCTGTAGTATTTTATTTGGAAAAATTCTTTCAAGTAAGAAATGCAACATGGTAACCTCCATCACCATTGCATAAAAACTAAGGCATTCACAATACGATAATAAAACTCTTCCTCAACCTGCATGCATTTGTGGATATTAATAGCAGATCAAAAAATAGTTTTACAAATTAAATTAATGCATTAAAACAATGGGCAAAAAATTAAAAACCCATGCATGCACCCAAAAATTTCCAATCACTAGTCTTATAGCCTCAACCAAACATAAAACATGAAAGGTATACAACATACTTCAAACAATCTTCTGCTTGTTGCATACTTTTTGTCAATAAACAAACATAGAACACAAATAATATGATTCGAATCATCAATTCAAATCTTATTCTATGTCTAATTGTAAACCTTTGGTTGAGCTAAAAGATTATATATGAAAGATGGAAAATTATAACAAGTCCCTTACCAACAAGTTTTTTGTTGCACACAAAGTGTGAATATGCTCAAGATGAGTTGATGTGTGATGGAGAGTGTAAGGTATTCAAATTGACAACATAACAATGCATCGTAAGTCTTTATGAAAACAGTTCATATGATGAACTATTTATAGTCTTGAGGATTTGAAGATCGAGGGTTAGGATTAATTTAGAAGATTGATGGAGGAGATTGTTTAAGAAGATTGGAGCTATGAGAAGTCTCCAAGTGACATTTTTGTAATTGGTGCACAAAAGGAGTTCCATAATCAAAGAGATTTGGATGGTAGAGATCTTCTTGGAGAAAGATGGATGGTAAGGATAAAATTTAAACCCTTTCGGAATATTTTTTTTTTTTTAGAGTTATGTGAATGGTTAGGATCTTTTAGATTGAATGGATGAACAAGATTTGATGAGATGACTTTATGAAGGCTTGTGAAGCTTGGGGTTATGTACATGCAAGTCATTTTTTGGACATGTGCAATCTTAAATTTTGAGCAAGATTTTTCTTGATTAATCAAGTTTTGTATTTTGCAAATAATTAGTTAGATTGAATAATTAATTTTAGTCAACTAATGATTTGAGGGGGAAAATACAAATTAACTAAATATGCTATATTTATTTAATTGTTGGAAATGATGAATTCAAATAAATGGATTTATTTATTCAAGGTTGAAGATTATAAAATAGTTGATTAATTAAATAAATTGTCCTAGTTTATTTATAATGTTAGAGGAAGACTTAGATTAATTAATTTAGGTGTTGATGTAAAGGGAATTAATGACAATAGAAATGTTGAGAGATGATTTTAGGTGTCTACATTTTGCTTTTCTTTGAGACAACATTGCGAGTAGAAGTAATGCTATTTCAAAGAAAACTAAAATATAGTATTTTTGAGATGAAAAGGATGTTGATATGACCCGATTAGTTAGAAAAATGAAAAATGGTTGCAAGAAAGAGGGATGATAATTTTTTGAGAGGTTAGGAAAAAATAATGCAAGTGATCTCTCAAAGGAGAAATGAAGAGAAAAATGTCAGAAGAGGAAAATGTAGTGTTACCCCCGGACGTGTCCCCGGGTCTAAACCCCCCCGTCCCCGTCCCCGTCCTGGAAACGTCTCGAGGACGGGGGACGGCCAGGGGACAACAACAGTGTACTATGTTTAATATCACATGCATATTCACAATGAATTCTAAATTCTGAATGCATATTGAGTATTGACAATGAATTCTTCACACAAATGTTATATGCTAAGTTTCTATAATGTATATATGCATGCTTTATCCATGTTTTCATATGAATATTTAAAGTTTCCCTATATATTTTTAATTTTTCTATATTTTATATAGCCGTCCCCCCGCTGTCCCCAAATTTGGCTTGAAAAATCAGAAACTTGGGGACTCGTACTGCTGTCCCTTGCCATCCCCGTCCCAAAAACTTGGGGTAACACTGAGAAAATGAGTAACAAAAGAAAAATGGATGAAGTAGATGAAAAGAGATGAAAGGGGGTGAAAATTTTGATCGGGGGAGGGGGGAATGGGGGTTGTGGGTGAATAAATAAGGGTGGTCAATTATGGTGAAAATATTTTGTTTTTACCTTTAGCCTTAAGAGTTTATTAAGTAAAGTAGAGCTAGGAGTTGAGGAAAAATAAAGAATGTGTCATTAGATTTACGCTGAATGGAGTGTGTGAGACATTATAGGTAGTTAGTAGAGGTGAGAGTGATGGCATGCATGGATATTTTGAGCTTTAATTGCATTTAGGGGTCATTAATGGGAGGTAGAAGAACTAGAAAACACATGTGCCAAACAACAAAACTCATCTTTTGCTATGCATGGGAAGGTGAAGTTTATGCAAAGCAATTTAGCACATGCAATGAAAGTGGCGTGCGCATGAGAGTAGTTGTGAGGCCCACCTTTATGATAGACTTATTATTTTAGACTATTTTTTTTTAGTCATTGATGATACCTAATGATACTATTGATGCTATAAGGATTTAGACATTTGATTTTGCATTTATGATTATGATTAAAACTACATGCTTGGTTTAGTTGACGACGTTTAATCTAATTTTGAATATTAATGATAAATTGATGAAATATGATGCTTAAGTAAATTATGATGCAATTGCGATGAATATGAATTTAAGATTTATTTAAATGGATATCTAAGTATTTAATTGATTTTGGAAGTTATCTAGTGGGATCTCTATGAAAATTGAATTGTAAAAACTTGTGTGAATGTGTGTGTTCAATTCAGTTGTTTTGGCTATAAATTTTAAATTGAATGAATTAATGTGTAAATGGAGCGTGTAGGTATATCCATGACCAATAGAATTAAAGGTATTCAAGGGAACCTTATGTGCTTAACCATGTTAAACCAAACTATAGTCCATTTGGAGGGACTATAGTCTCAAAAATTTAATGTGAATGTGAATATTTGTTATATGAATTTTTGTCTTGTCTTGGGCCACTAGGATGTGAGTTGGCATTTTAATTGGTCAATTTCAGATTTAACCTCCTAGGGCCTTTTCAAGGCTGAAAAATGTCATTTTAAAAGTATTTTATGGGTTTTAGAGTCCTAGGGCAGGTATCCATGGGTTGTGCATCTTTTTAACTTATAATCTTGAGCTTATCCCAAGATATGACATTTTTTTGAGGTCTTAATGAGGGTGGACAAATTTAAGGTTTTGGGGATTGGGATGTTGACTTGTTACATCCTACTTCCACTCTACCAAACTCATTTATGAGCTTTCCCTCACATGTGGGAGCCACCTTTGTAAAACTTGTGGGGTTGAGTGTAAAAGTACACTCCTCACTCCCAAAGTCCATACATGAGTATTTATAGGAGAGCGTATCTTGAAGAGTGAGTGGGAAGGTCATTCAAGGAGTTCAAATTTGAACTTGTATTTATCATCCAATGAAGGATGAAGTGGGGTTTTTTTAGCTTGGTCTTGTTTTGAGAATTTTGAAGAAGAGTTTGAAAGGAGAGCATTAAAGAGGAATTGGAAAAAAAAACTTGGAGCTCATCCACAACAATCTCTTCTTGGTTTTAGCTTGACAAGGTTGGCTTCAATCTCTTTAAGTTTTCTTTGAGAAATTTGGTTAAATATATGTGCATTGCAATTGAAATCTTTTGTGTAGTTCTTGTGCAATGTTTTGTGTGTTTTATGTGGGTTGGGTTGTGATGGGTTTGCTCTCCCACAAAATGAGAGCATCCCAAGTGTGGGATGGAGAAGGAGAACCTTCAATAGGGTTGCTTCATTCCTTTGAGAGTGACTAGGGTATGAGTACCCATGGGTAAGAGTACCTAAATTGTATTTTGAAATTTTGGTGTATGGGTGGAGAGGAGATGGTTGTGATAAGTGGCCTTTGTGAGAAAATGCGACTATGGAAGCTATTTACATATATGATTAATACTCCCCATTGTTTGAGATGTTCCCTCACTTCTCTCTATGAGAACCTTGTGAAGGTTTGTGTGAGTGTGTCAATCCTTGGGTTGGGTGTCAACATGGTGTGTGTAAGAATTTATCTTTTTATGTTGTGGTTATTTGTTTGTGTGTACCTGGTTCTATTGGATACCTTCTAGCTCGAAAGTGGTTAGTTTTCTAGCCAATGGTTGGGTAGTGAGCACCACCAAGGCCTTTGGAGAAGTTGTTTTGTGTTATGTGTAGGTTGGTGAAACTGTGAAGACTAGCAAATTTGGATGAGTTGCAACTGTGTCTTAGTATTATGCTTGTGTAATGGGATGTTGAAGTCCTCACTATTGTAGAACTATTCTTGGCTGGAAGTTGTGTAAACATTGAATGTAATGTCATTCTAGAGTTATGTATGAGAAGAGTTACATGTAAATGCAAGAACATTATTCTGTTTAAAATACACAGGTATCCTATTGGAAAATACAAATATATAAAGTTTTCTGTTTTGAACACAATTTGTATTTGTCTGAATTAAAAGTCTGTAATTCTGTGCTGCGAGAAATTTATGTATTTTGTTTAGAGAATGTAGGATAAGGAAGGAGGTACTTGAATATTTGTCCATATGCATTCTGTTTTAAGTTCAGATGCATTGTTCTATTATGAATTAAAATATGTACATTACTTGACATATAAGTGGTTATCCGGTCTTTGAAATAAAAGCATGCTGTTTTTTTCTTAAGTGAAAGATATGTACTTCTGTTTCGAGAACGTAAAAGAAAGGAATGTTGGTTATATTTATTAATACTTATTCTGCACAGAAAGAAAATATGCTAGCCTGCTTTTAAAATAAGAAATAATGCATTTAGTTTGGAAAGTAAATTAAATTGAATATAAATATAGTCTTCTGTTATCATTGTACAGGATAATATTTACATATAGATATATTTTTTCAGAGGAAATAAGATATTCTAGTGGTAATGCAAATATATAGCCTATTCTCGAATTTTAGGTTTGATGTTTTGTTCTAAAAATGCAAGTTCTGTAGAAATGGATGTAGGAGTCTGTACACGAGATTTAGATTTTCTGTTGTTATTGTAGTTGAAATAAACCCTGTTAAAATGTTGTATAAATGTAGAGCAAGCATAATTGTACCTCTCGTATAAAATAGTTGCAGAAAATAAATAAACACATCGAAATAATTACAGGGATGTGCATGTAACTATAGTTCTGTCTTGCATTTTCTATTTGAATTTAATCTATTTAAAAAGAAAAGAAAATTAAAATTTGGAATGCTCGCACGAAGTCAGGCAAGTAGGGCAAAATATGTGTAAGTAAACAGAGTAGAAAATGAACATAGATAAAGAACAGAACAAAAAAAAGGATATAGGCAGAGTCCGTAATCCTTTTTCTGTATAGCCGCGTCCTGGGGGTGTACAGGAAATTGCGTCCTTTCATTCTGTCGCAAGTTACCTGCAAACCCCAAGCCATTAGACAGAGATAACAAATGAGAAGCAGACCAAAAAAAAAAAAACAAAAGCTAATAAGGTAACCCGACTCGCCCTCCTTCCTTGCTGGCTGTGCTCTCTCACTCTCCTTCCGAATTGGTGGTAGCCATGCGACCTTCCCTTGCCATATCGTGCCCCTTAAACCCTTTCTGGCGGCCGCCATGTTTGTTTTTCTTCCTTCCTGCTTTCATCAAGTTTCCCCTATTCTCTCTCTGCATTAGGCTTGTAGTTGAGAAAATAAGCAGATGGGCGAGCTTTTGAAGGGGAGCTGTTCGATCAGATAGAATTAAAAGAATGAGAAGAAAACTACTGCAGATGGGTAGGCATTAGGGAGAGGGGTCAGTAGTTTTACAGGGTTCAATTGTTGTTATAGCATTTGTGCTTATAATAACCAGTCTTACCACATAGTAATAGTTTACATGCAAATAGAAAAATAATCAAATATTGGAAAGTAAGTTTTTGGATTCAATTGTATCTGTTTTTCTTTCAGAGACAGTTGAATCCAAAATCTTACGAATTTCATGGACTGTGGAAAATTCATACCAACTAAATCAAATATTGTCAAAATGGACCCATACTTGAACACATGAGAACCTATGAATGTTATATAAAAAAAGCATAAATACACCCATGAAACGGTGAAATAAATATTTTTGTCTTAAATAAAATATCACAACTACAAAATGAATATTATATAAGTGTATCATTTACAAAATAAAATGCTCATTTAATAAAATAAGACAAGTGATTTAAACAAGTATTGTTCTCATAGTGAAAAAATATTGTTCTAATGTGTATAACTATTGGGGTAGCAATGTACAAGCATTGGAGTATTTCATATTAATAATCCGTCCTATCACAAATATAAAAGGTGAGCACAGTAAATACCATGTATTTTTCCATTAAATGTGAAGGATTTTCAAAATGTTTTAGTATTCAACTATTGGTTCATTTTGTTTGATATAAGTTGTATTTTAAATAATTGTGTGTTGTTTTTATAACAAAAATAGTGTTTTTTGTGTTCAACTATTGGTCCATTTATGTTGAATATAAATGTTAGAGATAACAAAGATTTATAGTTACCAATAGATATTTGGTACGTTTAGGTTGCATATAAGTTTTATTTTAAATAAAAATATGATATTCTACAAGCAACAAATCATTTTTTTTTTGTTCAACTACTAGGGGCACCATGATTAAGTTTCAATCAAATCTTTAAAAGGTCAAAATTTGGACACTTCTTAGTAGATGTGCTGATGTGGCAAGTTGCATGATGAGTCACACCTTCAAACCTTAGTAATAGATAGATAAGAGGCTAGTCCACGTTTAAAAAAAAATGAAGGTCCTAGGATATTCCAGGCAATTGTTGCATGCTCACAAAGTTAGCGTGCATGACTATTGGCCCCTCTCCCCTAGAGTTAGTAGAGGCACCCAACATTGGGCAGATTACCTAAGGAGAAGACAAAAAGAAATAAAATTATTTCTTAAGTCTCGAGGAGTGAGGGAGTCAATGATTCATTATAGGGAGTTAGTTGATAGGCTTCCCCTTTGGACTTCCCAGTCCACAAATATTTAGAATATCTAGGGGAAAGAGGCCTATAGTGGAGCACCCTAACTTCACGTTTCTCAAAATCTTACGTGTAAATTTCAAATCACTCCCAATTTTGTACAACAGTTTATTTGGCAACTCATATGCTTCTATATTTCGTTTTAGGGCCACATCATCAAATATGATGACACATTAGCATGCTTTTAGTTGAGGTATCCAAGAAGGCACAAAAAAAAGGTGAGACCGATAGTGGTGCACTAAGTCATGTGTTATTGGTGCGCTGATGTGGCATCATATGATTTGTCACTTTGCGTAGTTTATGGATAAAAAGTGTTTTGCAATTGGATATTAGAATGCTCCACTATGGGGCCCACTGAGGACTACTTCTATCCCCACTATTAGACCTTGCTCCATTATGGGCCCCTCTCCCCTATCTCATGCTGCAATACCATTTGACGATAATCAAAAAATTTATTTTCATGAATCAAAAAAATTATTTCTAGGAATTAACGTTTTATCTCATTATGAAGAAATGCAACAAATGGCTTGCCTCACTCCACCCAAAAATTGTGTCTCAGAAAAAATTGGAGGCTTAGGAAAAAATAAGTGGATTTTAATGCACACATCTAATCTCATTAGAACAAATATCTTCCATTGCCTTGTACGCGGTTTGGATTTGGCTGCAGTTATGATTTTAGCTACATTATGTCCTGTTAGAGGATGTTTGTATTAATGTTGCATTGCTGTCCACAGTTATACATTCCCTTTAGCCACCCTTGATCACCGCCTCCAGTTTACATAAATAGACTGAGCTGTTAACCGATCACTCCACCAACAAGCTTTGGAGTTGGACATTTGCATCGGTTCAAAACTTCTCTGACAATACTACTTCTTCTAACAAGTAAGAAACTTGGATTTTGATAACAAATTTTTATTGCAGCGATTTATTATGGAATCTTTGTATGTTCAAATATTCATGCCTTGTCTTCATTTTGATTTTTCTTTCCTGTTTTGAGAAATCAATAGAACTTAACACCATAGAATTATGTTAAGCTAGAAAAGGCAACACAATTTTTATCTACACATGACATCTCTATTGCAACACGCTAGACTTGTCAATACAAGACAACCTCATTTTTTCTGAAACATACGATGCTTCTAGTTGCATTTCCTTGCAGAGCCAATAAACTATCCTAAAGATCAAAGCCTTGTACTCTAACTTACAAATTGATATACCAAGAAATTTATACTTAAATCGTTGAAATTGGATTGTGTAGTAACGATAATTATAAACTGACAAGCTTTTTGTTAACTACATACCCTGCATCAAAGCTCCTGTTTCGCATAGGTAGGAGATGGTTACACCTACTAAATGGAAATGTTAAAAACCCTAGATAATACCGGTGTGTCCCCCTCTGTCTAGGCACATCCCTTACGTACCCGAACCTGTTAATGTTATAACAGCGTCGGTTGATCCTTCCAGCTCACATTCCTTGAGAAAGTCTTAAATTGAATGTAGCCATCGGCTATTCAATTTACCTCTTATTATTTTGTGTCTTATGAATTGGCCGACATGTATAATTCGAAAATCATAAAGGTTACTTAACTTCTTGGGGCCGACATCATTTATGAGTTGTAACTGTTTTGTATCTTGGCCGACTTATTCAAATTGTAACTTATGTTTGAGGCCGACCTTGTGAGGTCTATTATGGCCATGTATTTATTAGAGACTACTTCTCTCCTTGAGAACCACGAAGAAAGCTTGACCTATTCCTTCATTCAAGTGCGAATTCCTTCAAGAGCAGATTGCGAATCTCTCTAAGTGGAGATTTAGATCACTAGGAAGAGCAGATTATCATCTGTCATTGCATCTAGAGTTGATGCTGGATATTGGCCTTGTGATTGGCCTCATTGTAAAGATAATTGTTGCCATTATTATATATACAAGAGGATCTTTGTTGCTGGGTTTTTCTCCCTCAAGTGGAGGGTTTTCCCAGGGTATCTACTGTGTTATTGTCTGATTTGAATTAATTCTTTGTGCATTCAATCTGATCTTTAGTTTTCAACAGAACCAGTCTTCCCTAGAAGTGTTGCTTCAATCTATTCATAATTAACAAAAAATAACATTAGAATTATTTTTGAATGAAATAAAACACAAGAAAAAATGAACCAGACGCATATAGATTCCAAAAATGGAATTCATTGAAACCATGGCAGGTGACTTATCTCAAGATTCTGCACAAATTGCGTCATGCTATTGACCATGTTGATGAGGAAAAATTGGTAGAATTTGTAGGAAAATATTACATTCTCGGACTTACCCTCCCTCCAGGCAGAGCCCCCCTCTTCTATGGCCTGTGACACCATCCTCACAGCTCATTGAGGAAACGACCAGTCAAAGTCCACGCTGTCCACCACCATTAGTACTGTGGAGTGAGTGCCCATTGTGTGCATTAGTCTGGGCCCTACCGTTACCTTAAAGTTAAAATCACGTAGAAGATTCACCATGCTCTCATCCTTCACCTTGCCATAACTGCACAGGGAATGCCACCTTGCACAAACCACATGCTTTCCAGCTCCCTTGCTCTTCTTCATTTCTGGCTATGAATTTTGTGAAACCAATCTCCATACAGTTACTCCTTCAATCAATTCACAATAAATGGAAAGTAGATCTAAGTGGATTGCATGGCGATGAGAACAAGGAAGTTATGCAACTACCAGGTGTCTGCTCCCTGCGGGCCTCATTAATTAGTCTGATATTAGGTTGAGTTGGTTAACGTTAGCTTTTTTACTCCATGAAGCACTTTTTCTGTTATTGTCAAAGTGTCCAGATTAGGGTGAGTTTTTTTGTTTTCTATGTAGAATTTGAGTTGAATTAAAGTCTTCTTTCTGATGATTTAGCAATACATTCTTTCGTGCCACTTCAAACAACCTAAAGTCTTTTGTGATATGTGTAATTTCACATGTGACAAACTTGATCCTGTGTCATGTCCCTGCCAAAGTAGTAATCAAATCCCAAAAATAAATAAAGAGATCATAGCAAATCGTTGATCGCCATCTTCCTTAAGTCGATCCTTATTGTCACCATGAGTAAATCAAAAGAAATCAAATTTATTCAGGCCGATTCCTTTCAACCTTGGCCGACTACATCATAAAATAATTTAAAAGTGTATAGAATTAGCGCCCAAGTTTGTAATGATAGAAGGTAGCGATCAAGTCTTTAGAGCCACGATTAATCTTATTAATGAATGAGAGAGCAACGATTATCCTATGCTTCGATTTATTGAAGGTATCAATTAAGACTTTGGGCAACGGTTCATATAAATAAAGGCATATATAATTTATTAAAAGTAATTATTAAAGAAGGTAGTGATTGATGCTAAGATAATTTTTTTAATTAAAGACACATCCATTCAAATAGTTTGTCCTTTCTAAAAGATGCATCATTTCACTTAGATATGGAGATATATAAGAAAAATCAAATCATTTGCAAAAGAAATCAATCAATGAATGAAATGAGTTTGAATAAAATAGTAGATTGGGAAGAAAAAATAAATTATAAGAGATCTATTGGATTAAGTATTATTGCAAGGATATATTTGGATAGTAAGTTTAAATATAATTATAAATATATACATTTGTTCATATGAAGTGATTATTGGAAGATTGAAAGTAATTAGAAATACACACACACACACACACATATATGATAATGTAATAATGATGCTTGTAGCAATTATTAATCCTTATTAGTTTTGGAAGAATTAGGAGATGTCATTGATGTTGTTGTTGGCAACATGAGCATGTAGGATAAGCACAAGGTATACTATTATGTATTGTAGTGTTGTCATTGATGTCAACATTGCATCTT
>VDFB02230094.1:0-16055 GCA_007258455.2 Sequoia sempervirens
TACATTTACAGGTCAGATAATAATTTAATACTCTTACTGTCATAGATACCAGTAGTATTACAAATCTCAGACATGCATGTGTGTGGAATACGGGACACCAATTTTTTTTAATGCAAAATAAATATTATTAGGATTAGATCTAGAACTAGATGTAAGCTATAGCTTTTTAATGGCATTGTAGTGTTCATATTGCTATCCAAGTGGTACTCAATTTCTAATTTTCTATGAATTGAGCTATTACAAACTATTAATTCATATTTTAGAACAAAGACTTACTAGTGCAAATCAAGATAAATAGCATAAATAAAATCACAAAAGAGTACCCAAGATAAAAGTAATTGTAGTACGATAAATTCACAATTTATTTGTTTACAACTACACAAAGTTGAAATTGACATCTTTATAATACTTCTTGCATGATTATGATTCTTAGATAGAGATCAATCAAATTCAAAAAAAGTAATGCATGAGTAATACACTAATTATGGTCAATATTAAAAAGGAAAAGTTTTTTTTACTAAGATGAGCAATGAAATGAGTATAAACATTCCAATTGTCAATATCCAGAAAACCCCATTAACATCATCTCATCTAATCAGGTTTAATAATTGTATTTCTTGGCATGCATAATTTTCTCTTTTTTCTTGTTGATGTCCTCCAAAAGAAATGCTACAAAAGATGACCAATTTAAGTATACATTTAAAAAAAACTGACTTAATAGAAAATGAGTAATTGAGAAATACTAGATTTTTTATAGTAATTGTTTATCACTTATAACCAATAAAATAAAATTATAGTGGCAGCCACTTTTGTATTTCTTTTATTTTTAAATTAAAGTTGTATAAAACATTGGCATGCCAACATAGCCATGATACCTTTATAACTATGATTTCTCATTTGAGATTATTACTCAAATCAAATACATATTTTACATATATATTTAAGAGAAGATAAACTCGAGAATGTTGAGAATAAATTTTCACATGTACAATTATTGGCTTTTGTGTTGAGATTTTTTATATGATGAACTCATTTTGAGAGGTTTGACTTCTTTGATTCCATGAATTTATCTTGAAAGGTGATTCAACTTAAAAGCCACAATCTATGCTCATCTCCATGTTTGACTCATTTGATTTGGTGAATTTACCTTTAAGAGTAATTTTTGGTTTTCATTTCATTGCCCACAAGTATCTCACATTTGATTTCTTTTGTGGTTAATTTTTCTTCATGGATAAACTTTAGCTTGGTATTTAATTAAGAAAATTTGATTTCTTTTTGGTGAAATCATCTTATATATATATATATATATATATATGTGTGTGTGTGTGTGTGTGTATGTATGTATGTATGTATGTATGTATGTATGTATGTATGTATGTATGTATGTATGTATGTATGTATATATGTATATGTATATATGTACATATATTTATATATGTATATGTATATATGTATATGTATATATGTATATGTGTGTATAAAATAGGAACAAGGAAGCCCAACCCTAAATACAACAAATAAACATGGCATAAAATGCAAGAAAAAAAGAAAAATTATAGTTGTGAGCTAAAACACAGACTCAATGTGTCATTAGACATCGACATCTATTTCCATCTCCCTGGGAACACCACCCAACTCCTCACCCCCTTCTTCTCCACCCTAAGTGGCCAAGAGAGCCAAGACCGCCACTCTGGCCACTAAGTTATAGACCCCTATTAATTCCTTAAGGATGGCAATTTTTATCACAACCCTTGTCATATATGCTTCTTGGTTTTCCCTAACACTCCATAGCATAAATGGTATCCATGGGTCATTGAAGTGGTGAGTTAGTAGCCAAACACCACCATTTATAGGTATAACTCCATTGCCTCCCATCACTTGTTGCTACCTCCTGAGGGTGGTTTTGGTCACTTGTAACATGCTAGGAAACGGAAGTTTATTGCATCTCTTGAAAAGTAGTGAGAACTACTCCAACGTTCCTTTTCTATTAGGTCTCGACTATGTGGATAGCACAATTGTAAGATCAATGTAACTCCATAAGGAAATCTAGAATTTAGATAATTGGAAATTTCTATGCAATTGCATACGTAACTTGAATAACTCAAAATGATAGATTGCATTTCATAAAATAGAAAATTAACAAACTTAGTTTATTGCTCTTTCATACAAAGTATGAATCATTTATAAAATAAAACAAAAAATAGGTAGGGTAACAAGGATTGTTACAAATCTATTCTAATCAGACAACAATATTCATCTTTGTAGGTTTAAACAAGATCTTTCAAACAAACCAGTAACATAAATAGCATTCACACATTCACTATTAATAGAAGGCAATCTTTGAAGGAAGCACAAATGCATAATATTTTTGAATTTCATTCAACCAAGACACTGTCAATCACAAGATCTAGGATGAAACCCAACTTAATTCTACAAATATAGACTAGATCTCATCAATTTAGAAATTGTAATTAAAACACAATACCCATTCCATCACCATAGCACTGGATCTAAATGCATGCAATATAGGCATAATCCTTAGATAAATAAATTAACTCCACCAAAGTCAGTAGAAAAATTTCACACCAAGATTGTATTTGTTTGTGATTACAAAAAATTGCATAAGAATTTGGGCCCTTTGAATGATCTAGAATTTAAAATTTATATAAAAACTAAGTCCCATAATTAGATGTGATTTTGTGAAAGTGTAACATAATTTTAAACATTTTTGGCTGTCTTAACCATCAGACTTGCAAGTCTTTCAATGCAAGTGTATATAAAGATCATGATGATGCTAGGCTCTATCTTACTTATATAAATTCTCTTGTTAGTTCCTATATTTTTTTGTCAAAAACTAACATGTCCTAGTTTTAGTGTACACTTTTACTTGTTCATCAAATTATGAAAGAAATTACATTTTTATAAACTAGACTTCATTCTACACTTGATAAAAAAAATGATTTTTGATTCTTTTTCCAAAAAAATAGTGAGGAGCACACTCAAATTTTAGCTTTTCAGAATGTGTCCACTTTGAAAATTTGTAAAATATTATATATTCAGATTTTTTATTTTTTTTAAAAAGGTTAACATTCTAGGGAAGCCACAAAAGATGCTATGCTGTTTTTTTATAGAAACATGACCATTGTTGGTGGCCCCCCTTCTTGAAACCCTTAATCTTCATTATTTTCAAAAATATCAAAGCCTTAGAAAGTAGATTTAGATCACTTGTTGTTTGAATCTTCAAATTTTGAGTGTAACTATCTTCATTTTCTATGAACATTAGACTTTGCTAATTTTAGAAAGAAAAAAAATAGCATCTTAAAAACCATTTTTGCGTCATAACTTGATGCACTTAGCCTATTCCTTCAATATTTAAAGTATAAAAAATTACAACAAATCACATTTAAAAACTAGAGTTAAAAATAATAAGTATTTACATTATATACAAGTTGTAATGTAGTTCTTTCGTATTATTTCTCTATAACCATAAAATTGTAACATTGAAAAAAAAGAAAGTAGAATTATGAAACAATAATTACCTCTAAAAATTATGCACAAAGTAAATATATTAAATTCACTAGTACAATTAAAGACAAATTTGTAGATTGATATATTTAAAATTAAAATATGTTCAAAATAATTTTACATTGTAAAATTTAAAAACATTCTTTAAAAAAAATCACAATTAATAATATTTTTTTATTCCATTATATTTTTAAAATAATAATCTATTTCAATTATATTTTCCTTTTAAATAATATATTATAAATTAAAATATATTATGATCTGTTATAATATATTTATAATTTATTAATCATTTAATGTATTATATGATTATATAAAAATATAAATCAAATTATACAATCTAAACAAATTTAAATTGTAATTCAAATTTCAAACTTGTCCTCCTCTTATTCGAGTAATATTTGGAGGTCCTACTTTGTTGGGTGTCTCTTTTCTCATGTTTTCAATTTTCATTTGAATCAATGCATTAGAATCTTTTAGTTCTATTTGGGTACACAGTTAGAGTTGTTTAACCAAATGAAAAACAAGTATTTTCTTAATGATTCACAAGGATCTACTAAAACTATATTTGTAAGTACATTAATTATTTTGCTCTTGTAGACTAGTCATTATAATAAAAGTTAAGATTCACTTTTCTCACAAACTATTAGAATAATTAAACAATAAGTAACATTCATAAATTAATTAAATATAAAAAAGAAAGCACTAAAATTTTATTAATCAATTAAAAAATTAACAAAATTTAAATTCACTTTTCTTATGAAAATTTTTAATATAAATTTGAATACTCAATTATTAAATTTAATATGTTAATTTAATTATATATAATTTATTCATTAAGTAGATAGTATAATTTTATTTCAAAACTATTTTATTTATTATATACTTGGGAACATAAATTGTATGTGTTGTTTAATTTTATATATATATATATATATATATATATATATATATATATATATATATATACATACATACATATACTGAGAAATATCTTTGTGATCAAATATCTTTGAGTTATTTATTTGATCTTTTAAATTTCTTTATTTTTGATTTGTTTATTTGATGTTTTAATTTATCTATGATAAATATTTTCAAATATTTGTAATTTATCTTTGATTTCTCTTTCAAATAAAATCCCTTTCATTTTGATTTTTTGAAGGATACCTCTTTGATTTTGATTTTGATTTTTCTTTGAGATTTATCTTTAACTTTGATTTTTCTTTTTCTTTGAGATTTATCTTTGATTTATCTTTTTGATTTTTTTGATCAAATATCCTTGATTTCAATTTTTATTTTTTTATTAAATTTCTTTTATTTTGATTTTGATTTTTCTTTGTGATTTATCATTGATTTTTATTTGTGATTTATATTTGATTTTTTTTTTATGCAAAAAAGTTTCATTTCATCTTTTTCATTTATTTATTTGATATTTTAGTTGATCTATGGTAAATATTTTCAATTTTTTGTGATTTATATTTAATTTTTCTTTAATGTATTTTTTTTTACTACTAAATTGTCCTTTGAATTGTATTCTTGATGTAACAACCACATTACATGGAACATAAAAACAATAAGGACTTCTCACTCAACTAGAACATTTTTTTTCTTTTGAAAACATCATTGAATAACATCATAATAAATGCAACCATTGCTACCATAATAAGAAGTAAGCTAGTATTCTAGTTAAACAACACGAAACTTGAATTGAATTCATATATTCAAGTACTAGATAATCAAGAGTTACAAGGATAAGTGATTATAAGTCCTCATCTGGTCATGTGTCTTCCAAGACTCGGCTCACCATTTTCATGTGAGGGTAAGCATCATCTAAGTGCTTTTCCACCAACCACAGACCCGTGTAGTCCCCTGCACACCTTCCTAACTAGAAGGGGCCCTTCCCTTCTTATGAAAGGAAATGTTGGAAACCCTCGAGAAATTCCATTTGAGCTCTAGGGGTAAACCCTACCTATCTAACTTTTCTATTCTTCTAAACACACCTTCCAACTAAGCTAGCAACTCTAGTTAGTTAGGTATCTAGGTTACTATGAGTACTAAAGTGTAGTCAATGGCACCTGCACCTACTATGGCCATAGCTTTGTACTATTGTACAGACTCACCCACCCTACTCGACTTGGAAAATTCTTCTAATATATGGCTTCTGAGAGACTTTCTCTCCACCCTTTACTCTTACCAAGGACACCTATCCTAGGGAAAACTCTCTTAACCTAGTTAATTTTTTTCAAATAAGACACACTCCTCTTGGCTACCTACCACATGTCATCATTATACTTTAAACTAGGGTTTTAAGAAATCCTTCGAACTTCCATGGCTAACAATTTCAACTTAGAACATACACCCCCAATAGAGAAAATAATAGGGTTTTTAAACCAAGAAGGCAAAACAAAAACCTTTCAACCCCTTAGATAATTTGGTGTTGACATTGCACCTAATCCATTCTGACCATCTAGATGGCATGCACAACAAGATACCTAGTAGTATGCAAACATAACCAAGAATTTATTTTTGCATCAAGTAGTAAATAGTTCTTTCTTTTTTTAATTGAAATCTCTTTCATTCATTATTAAACATTTGCATGCACATTCCAATATTTAGACTCTTATCTTCTTTTATAATAGCATTGTTCTTGGTTAAACTTCATGCTAACATTCTTAATTTTCTTTTCATTTCAGGTTAGAAAAGAACAAAAGAAAACTAAAGCATGCTACAATCTCATCCTAAAAGCTCTTTCTAGAATAACCATTAAGGCACCAAGAACTATAGCTAGGGATTTTTGTCAATCAAGACATAAAGAATGAACTTTCTACTACAACTCACTCTAACCATGTTGCAGAGATCAAATTCTAAACAAGAAATAGTGATATCTTTTTAAAAGAATGGCACACATGTTGCATTTTCTCATAGGATTATCTTGTATCAAGAAAACACTGATATCTCATAGAATAAGTTACTCAAGAGCAATATGTGCTTGTATAAAATTTTGGAACTTGATAAGTCTAAAAATGAGCAACTGGAGACAATCCAAAACCATTGAATCCTCTCCTCCCTTCCCAACCATAAATATGTTTGTTGAAGGAGAATTTTTCTTCAAATACAAAAGGTCGATTGAATATTAGGTGGTTAAGATAACCACCTCCTCAATTTTGTATAACTCCCTCCTCAATAAAGTCGAGCATGATAAAGTATTAATGAAAAGAAAAAAGTTTCAAAGTGGTGGATATAGCCAACAAAATCTTCTTAGATGCTACACCATTTTTGTGGCTTAAAAAAAGGAACCACTAAGCAATATTTTAGTCTATGTCCAAAATTATGGCAATATGGTTTAATTTAAAATTTAATAAGGATGTAATTTATCCCACCAACTCAAGATGGCCTCACCTCCTATATTCAAATGAGAGGGTTAAAATTACATATTTAATATTTGAATCTTTACCTCAACAAAATTTGGTGGAAAAACATTATAACTTCCTTTTTTAAATTTAATAAAATATTCACTTTTGAAACATACTAGATCAAATTAAATATTTATAAATGAAACATTGGTCTTCCAAACCTTAAGAGAGGTATAAAATTATTCAGTTAATACCTTAAGGCGATGTCATGCATCATGGTTATACCTTGCCTAAAGAAGAGTAATAATGTTAATATATATATAGGCCATCTGGAATAATTTCAAACTCAATAGGTGATAACACCATACCAACGAGTTCAGGTGCCAAAAATTAGGTTTCCTATCAGGAAGGGGATAATTAAACTGAATAGTCATTGATGCACATATTTAGGCCTGTATGCATTAATACGCGTATGTGCATATGCATGCATATGTACAATCACAGACTCATAAATTCACCTACCATCATGTGATTATTTCCATATGCATACACCCACAATGGTGTATGTAGGTTCATCCTTCATGTGAATATCTTCTTGTTTGGTTTAATTTCATTGACAAAAAGAAGGTAGGGAAATTGGTTTTCAAAACCCTAAAACCACCTACAACACAACTGCATCCAAGTATCACATAAAAGACTTACCTCAAAATAGGACTCCTATTACACTCTTCAAGGGTTCGTAGATCCTTTTGACCTAACCCTAGCTTAGATGGAATTTTCCAAAGCATTCCAACACCACCTCTCTACTCAAATGATACTTTCCCTCTTTGGAGATTGTGGTATGTGCTACCCTGCATTGAACTTCAAACAAACAAAAAATTAGTCTGACATATAGATATCATAAAATCCCCATTGTATATTCTCTATCTATGCATTTACTGAAAAAATACTTGAACATAACTATCAAAGAAAATGATGTGAGCTTTTGAGAGAAAATACTTGAAAGGTTAATGTTTCTTATTTAGCCATGAGTGTGCACATAAATAATTTGAATGATTAATCTTCAAAGAACATAGATAACAAGAAGATTCAATGAATTAATTCATATTAATCGTTCACTATACTAAAAGTATTGATAAACAAAGTGTATTCTTTTGAGAAACTGGCTACATAGTGTGTGCATTAATTCTCCACTACAACTACTGGAAAAAGTTTATATCCAGCCCTACCCCTTTACAATGCAAAATTCCTAATTTATAATATTGCAAGGAGCAGTTACAATTGTGCAGAATGATCTTTGAATTCCCTGTGACTTTTGATAGAGAGACATTCAAAATTTGTTTAACAATCCATTGTAATTACATTTTTAATACTACCAGTTTTTATAACAGTTTATAAATAATTAGACTGTATTTTAAAATAATGCATAATTCTATAGAAAAAATAATTTAAATAATTCTTCCTGGCCCTGATGTTTATGCCAATGCTCACCAGGTGTTAGAATACTCCAATAGTCACTATATGATATTCCATTGCACCATTATGACCTTCACACACAGCCTTCTTGAGAGGTTGGAGATCCCTTCGAGATTTAACCATATTTAATAACTTAGCTAGGGCTAGAGTATCTGAAAGACAAAATGAATTTTTGCTACAATATAAAGAAGATATGAAATAAGGATTAGTTCTAGAGTTACCTTGAATTCAAATAATCTAAATAAACAATATTTTGAAAATAAACTGATTGGGCTACAAAACTCTGATCGACCATGTGTGATATCTTGAAAGAAAAGGAAATTCAACAATTAAAATAATATGATTATCTTAAATACCTAAAAATTTGACAAAAATAGTAAAGTAAACCAGATTTAATATGCTCAAAAACTTCCACAGATCCAAAGGAAAGAAAAGTTTCAGATGCTAAGTTTGTCCAAGGCT
This sequence comes from Sequoia sempervirens, assembly GCA_007258455.2. NCBI lineage: Eukaryota > Viridiplantae > Streptophyta > Pinopsida > Cupressales > Cupressaceae > Sequoia > Sequoia sempervirens. The sequence continues at coordinate 8,817 of VDFB02230094.1, forward strand.
ATGTACAATTAAGTTTATGGTGATTTTGATGTTGCTTCCTTTGTACTAATGTCCATGCAACTTCCGGAGATGTCACTGGCCTTATAGTTTCTCCCATCTATTCATTGGGGTTAAAGCAGACACAGAGAACAGGAAGGTCTAAAGTTTGAATCACAAATCTGCAGTGCACAATGAATATGGAATGTGATCTTCTTCCCTGGATACTCACATAATATCTTGCAATGAACCTGGAAAACATGCAAATAAAATAGCATTTGAAATGGAAAGGTCATGGTGCAGATCACAGAGATCGAATGAATGCAACAAGGAAATAAACGGCTTCTTGCTAGCACCAATTCACATGCAAGGCAATGGAATGGTTTGTTGTCAAAAAAATTAGTTACTTTCGTGCCTCCTCCTCTTCCATTACTGCCAACTGCCCGTCACTTTGCACCTACTTCATTTTTGTTTACACAGATCATTGGCTGTCACTGTCGAAGCCTCTCGGCTTAATAAAAAGTGAGTTTTTTTTAAACACATTCATATCACTCAATGTAGTTAAGAGTTCTGTAAATGCTAGTGAAGGGAAAATTCGTTGCGCAAAATATTGGCGACTTCAATGTGGTTTGAGCAATTCATTCCCCTTAACATGCTTCGACTTTGGTTTGCTTGGAAAGTTGTTTCTCATGAAATAATGGAGATAATTCTACTTCCACGTTTAGTCTCCTTATTCTGGAAAGATAATTCAAATACTACATATATGTTATAATCATTAGAAGACATGATAGCTCTTACTCCCATCCAATATGTTGCAATACCTTATCGAGTCATCATACATTTATCAAGTTTTCCATTATCTTCTTAGATGTCGTAGAACTTCTTCACTCACGTTCACACAAAGAATTTGAGACGGTTTCAAGGAATTCTTTATATATTCAATTAGAGGGCAACAAATGGTGTATGTGGCATGTAATCAAAATGTTTTAGGCAGTTGTAGCCTTTGTTCTGCTCTTCCACATTAATGGCAGTTAATGTTGTCCAGGCCATGAAAGAGATTCACTTTTGCATTTCAAGGAATCTGTTGTTGATCCCTCCCAAATACTAAACTCATGGCATGGTTTCAACTATTGTGAATGCAATAGAATCCAATGTCATCCTCACACAACTCATGTCATTCATCTGGATTTGCACATTAAATGATTATGGTGATCACCCTAATCTCAAAAGGCTTCTGAGTAATTTAGCTCAAGATTCTCTTTCCCTATTGTTCAATTTGGAACAGTTGGAGCACTTGGATCTTAGCTTCAATAACTTCTCTCGAGTTCTTATCCCTCATGGATTGGGCAGACTCACGAGTTTGTGCTACTTGAATTTATCATAGGCTGAGTTTAGTGGAGATATTCCTACGGAGTTCGGGAACATGTCCTCTTTGCACTACTTAGATCTCTTTGTCTACCATTGGATTTGGTTGAAAATGGTGGACATGCGGAAGTGGACAAGAAACATGAGAGATTTACAAGAGCTTATATTGGACGAAGTAGATATGTTAGGAGTGGAAAGCAATGAGTTGGACAACGCTCTCTCCACCATGTACACTCTAACCTCTCTTCAAATTTCCTCCTATTCTCTCTCTGGGGAAATTTACCCTACCCTTCCCAACCTCACCAATTTGACCCACCTCCAACTTGCTTATAACGAATTCAATGGTAGCATCCCTTCTACCTACTAAGCCTTCTAAGACTACAACTAGAGGACTTGTCCAGTAACTTGGATCTAGAAGGGAAGTTGTCAAGCATTCTACCCCAACACTCTACTTCCCTTCACACCCTTCTTCTTTGGTACACAGTAGTGGAAAGAAGTATTCTAGATTTTGTTGCCAACATTTCTTCATTAACTCTCTTAGATCTCTCACACTGTTATGTCGAAAGTATTCCAATTACGATGGAAAATCTAGCAACGCTTAAAGAATTGTATCTCTCTAATAATATGTTAAGAGGGCACATCCCTCCATTTGGGGATAGACCTCCCTTGGGAAGACCTTTTCATTTGGCCTATATTGATTTTTTTGACAACCAATTGGATGGTCACATTCCCCCAATGTTGTTGACAACATTTTTGAACCTTCGACATGTTGTTTTGAGTAACAATTAATTGAAGGGCAGCATTCCATCCCTTGACACTAAGCCTCATTGCCTTGCAATCCTCTATCTAAGCCACAATCCATTGACGGGTAAAACCCCCCCTTCCATTGGCTGACTATCATCTCTCGAATTGCTTGATCTAAGCAACAAAAAAATTAGAAGGTGCCATTCCTCTCAAAATTTCAAATCTTTCAAAATTGTGAAGGCTTTTCCTATACTCCAACAGGTTAAGTGGGGTTTTTTCAGAGTCTCACCTTGATAATCTCATCCAACTTGCCCAGGTAGATATTTCCAATAATATTTTAACTATAAAGATCAAGCTAACATGGATTCCTAAATTCTCTTTGGCAACACTGGATTTAGGGTCATGCAACATGGATGGCAAGTTTCCAACATTCCTAATAACTCAATATGAGCTTGTCAAGGTGGATTTGTCCAACTACAGTCTTGCAGGAAATATTCCCCACTGGATATGGGGTTTCACTTCTCTTTTGTATCTCAATCTTTCTCATAATCATTGTGTAGGAGTTCTACCTCATTTGTTTATGGGAAGTCAATTACAAACTCTAGATTTGCATAGCAATAATTTACAAGGTCAGCTACCACTTCATTTTGCTTGCCTATTGGTGTTAGACGTGTCAGAGAATCAACTCAGTGGATTCATTCCAGAAGAAATTGATGAACATTATCTTGAATATCTCTCTCACTCTCAAAATTATCTCAATGGTAGCATTCCACCTTCTATATGCCAAATACAGGTTGTGGATCTCTCAAATAAAAAGCTTACAGGTAACATTCTTGCCAGTTTCAAAAATTGCTCTTCTATTGAGATGTTGAACTTAGAGAACAATTCCTTGGAGGGAAAGTTCCCACGGAAATTTGGAGACATGCTTTCTCTTCAAACATTAAAATTTGGTAGAAATGAATTGAATTCATACATCTCATCCTCTCTTGCAAACTATAAGCAGTTGGAGATACTAGATTTGAGAAACAATGACATCAGAGGGGTCATTCCAAATTGGATACGGAAACTTCAAAATCTTAATATTTTTATCTCAAGGTCAAATAGATTTCATGGCATAATATCCTCAGAAGTTAGAACATTTCCACTTCTACAAATCTTAGATATTTCATCCAACATAATTTTAGGAATTATTGCAGCTCACATCTCATCCTTGTAGGCTATGAAAAATCAAATAGTTAGTACTAAAATGTTTCTTCCTAGAAGTGATGATTGAATCTATGTAGATCAAGCAAGAATCATTAACAAAGGAAAGGAAATGGAATTTGTAAGATCATTGGCACTGGTAAAATGTATTGATTTATCAAATAACAATTTAACAGGTGGAATTCCTCCAAACATGGGATTGCTCAAGGGTTAGTAATTCTTAACATTTCAAGAAACCATATTAGGGGTGAAATCTTAGAGAGTTTGGGAAAATGCTATAGTTGGAGTCTCTTGATCTCCCACACAACCAACTGTCTGGAATTATCCCTTTGGATGATCTATAGTTGCTCAAATTCTTGGGTTACCTGGACAAGTCCCACAATAATCTTTTAGGAAAGATACCATAAGGGGGATAATTTTACACATTTGCTGCATTGTCCTTTTCATACAATTCAGACCTATGTGGCCTCCAACTCAATACAACCTATTGTGGCCTTCAACAAGTTAAACCTTGTCTTGCAAGCATTCTATTAGAGATAAATGTTGATGAAGAAGAAGAGGAGGATATATGGTGGGGAGTTAGCCTTGAAATGACCTATGTAGGTGGGTTTTCTATTATAATTGGAGTGTTGTGTTTTACCACAACATGGATTAGAAAATGTTTCTAGGTGATGGATAACATTATCATTTATCTTTTTGAAAGGATTTAGAAAATAACTGCCTTTTGTGACCATGGTAGAAATTTGTAAGATAATTTATAAGCTCTCCCCTCCATTATATTTTAAAGGCATTATTTTATTATAATATAATGTTGACCTAACTATTAGAGGCATTATTTTATTATAATATAATGTTGACCTACCTACTAATATTGAGGTCAAGCTATTTCTAGTTTTGTAAGTATATGGTTTATGTATACTTTTATTATATAAAATTTAAGTTTTTCTTATGTATCATCATGTATGTGCTATAAATTGTGGGGCATTCATTTTGATTCTTAATGTTATCCATCAATTAAATTTCCATTTCTTCATGTTTAAAGAATATGTCTACATTTTCTTTTGGTATATTTGTGTTACTACTTTGCTTTTATTGGGTGGCATGAAAGATGGGTGTCATGGTTCTCATAAAAAAATGTCCGACAATGCAATTACTTGTCAAATCATGAAGCATTTTCAATACTAAAAAATGAAGATTTTTATTAGGTTTTTTTCAAACATTTAATAGAGCTGAAGAATTATACTTCTATAATCATGCAATTTTATTTTTTATAAATATTAATTTAGTTTTAAAGAATATGCAGATTCAATATAAATATTATGAAGTATAGTTTCATAAGCTTATTTAAAAGGTAACATATAGTAAAATTTGATATTTATATTATTATTATTATTTATGTTAATAATTATGATTATTTTTTATAATTTGATATAAAATTTATTACCTACTCTATCTATATATATATATATATATTATAATTTTTGAGGCGTATGTTTAAAAAAAATCAATTAAAAGAAATAGTTAAAGTAAAAATATCAACTAAAATGGTTTTGTGTTCTTAAAGTTGACAACCATTTTAAAAAATATATCAATTGAATTTGTTTTTTGTTCATTTATTTAATCATTTTTTAATGGTTACTTATATTCTTTTATAATGCTTAGCCTTTTATTTTACTTTTGTTCTTAAATCATTTAAATTATTAAAAAATTAGTTTTCTCTAAATATTTCTTAAAAGTATAGATATTTACATTAGATTGTGGATCACATATATGAAATATTTTTTTGGATGAATAAATCTATTACATTTAGTTCCTTTTTAATGAGGGTGAATTATAATTGTTACTATAATTTTTTTATGGAAATATATAATATTAATAATGATTTCGATTGTTACACAAGAAGGTTGTGTGATTGTAGGAATGAAATCCCAATTAGCTCAAACATTGGTTGAGATGAAAAAGAATGTTAGATGAACAAAATTATTGTCATTTATTATTAATCATGGATTTAATAATGAGGGAAAATTATGAAAATACCATCCATTAGTGAGGAAAGACTTGGTTTCTTTCCATTCTAGATCTATTAAATAACAATATCCGTATCATTCTATCATTTATTTTTTCACTTAAAAGTTTAGATAAGGGAGAGGCATCGATCATGGGCATGGGACCAATTGTGGGTATAGTATGTGATAGCCTAGGGCCCACTTTTGGGTAATAAAAGAGACAAAAAAAAATTCAAATATTTTTGTGAATATGATAAGACAAGTTCATGTCAAATTCACATTATGTCCTATCATAGGTAGACTATTTATTTGCCACCTTCCCAATATCAAGTGAATGCAAGTTGATATATATATTTACATAATATAAATATTGTTTGTCACCTTCCCAATAACAGGTTAGTGCAAATGGATATATTTTTATCCAAAATATATGTTTTATTGCATTAAAAGTGAGTTGACATGTATAGAAGCCATTGTCAACTGAATGAGTTGTAAATATATTTTAACAAATTACAATAAAACTCTTCCATTTCTCATCTTTTTTTGACAAACTATTAGTTCCACCATGTCCATATACACCAATATTTTTGTGAATTTACCTACAAAAATGATAAAAGTGAACTATCAAGCTCACTATGCAATACAATTTTACAAAAAAACACATAATTATTGAAGTATTATTTACAAACAAATATAAAATTAAAATAATTAGAAAAAAAATTAAAACTGATTAGAATTACAAATTTTTTAAATACCCTTTAAAATCACCAACCAAATTTCCTATGTACCCCTTTTATATCACTTTTACCATTAATTCTTTTAATGCAAGATCAAATTCCCTCCCACAACTGAAATTTCTCCACTTGCATAGGTACCAATTCTAATTCTATCAACCTCTTTATTTATACATGAGACCTCAATTGTGCGATGCAAGCTACCTATTCACAATTTGAAATTTATGAGTTTGTGTTGGAGACATCTAATCGACAATGAGCTCCTCCAAAGTGACGCAATATCCTCCATCTTCTATGATATGTCTGAAACTTGCCTTCGATATTAGTTATGCATTCATGTATGAATTTGTTGTTCATATGCCTTGTCCATTTACATTTAAATGAATCAAACTTTTTGTTTCATGTGCCTTGCCTATTTACATTTACATCAAAATGGTTTATGGTTTTTATGTTATTGTTGTCACACACTATACCCACGATACAACCCCAACCCAATATCGGCCACTCTATCTTACAACTAACTGTGATATTTTTATATACCTTCAAACAATAGTATGGTACACAAATATTTCCAACCCTTTATGATATGACATTATGATGCATACATATATATATATTGTAGAGATACATAGATACATAAGTTTCATATAGCCTTCTTCATTTACATTCAACTGACATATATATCTATCTTTGCAGCATATATATTGCAGAGATACATTGATACGTAAGTTTCCTATAGCCTTCTTCATTTACATTCAATTTAATTAGATGCATGCTTTGTTTGTTCTTCAATTATAGTGACTGTAAATATCGACCCCTCTCCCTTACAGCCAACTGTGACAATGGCTAACTCCTACTTCTGTTATAACCATTTATGGAATTTGTATATAACTTGAAACAACAGTAATTATATTTATATATATATATATATATATATATATATATATATTGTAGAGATAGATAGATACATAAGTTTCTTATACCCTTATTCATTTACATTCAACTTGATTAGATTTATGCTTTGTTTTTTCTTCAATTACTGTAATATGTATGGGTATGTGCAGGATCATCATAAAAAAAAAGGCCCTTAAGTGACAATGAAAATGCAAAAAAATCAGAGTTAGGCAACTTGACATAAATTTTTTAATAAGTTATCTATATTATTTTAAAAATATGTAAGAATAGAATCTATGGAAAACTGAATGTAGTTT
>VDFB02230096.1:0-24399 GCA_007258455.2 Sequoia sempervirens
GTGTCCCCCTTTCTTTTCACAGGCCTTGTCCCAGTATAGGACCAAATCTGCAATCCTAAAGGCCTTGATTTTGGCTCGGCGGTCGAACCATCTCTTTACCACGCCCTAATGTTTGGCGAAATTTTCTATTGCGCGATCTCGAACTTCCTCTAAATGTAAAAGTTTGGCTAAACGAGCCTCCCTACGATCTCCTCCTTCATAAAAGTCGTTGATGAATTGAAGAGTCGGAATTTTCAGGTGGATGGGGAATATTGGCTCAAGACCATAGACAAGGTGGAACGGGGAATCACCAAGGGCAGCCTTATGGCGGGTGCGATCAGCCCAAAGGGCAAAACGGAGCTGGGTATGCCAGTCCTTGGGATTCCTATCTAGCAGCTTTTTGATCACGATAATCAAATTCTTGTTTGTGGACTCGGCAAGGCCATTGCCCTGAGGGTAATAATTGGATGAGAATTTGAGGGCAATCCCATAGTCAAACACCCAGCTAGCAAATTTCAATGAGGCGAAGGCACGTCCCTTATCACATACCAAAGCATATGGACAACCAAAGCGATTTAAAATGAAACTTTCTAAGAAATTAGTAACTACTTCAGTTGTACAATGCTTACAAACTATTGCTTCCATCCATCTAGTACAATAATCAGTTGCGGTCAGAATGTACCTGTGTCCCGCAGATGATGGAGGGCTTACCGGACCGATGAAATAGCATGGATGGAATGATGAATGAACAATTCAATGTTGGAACTCACCAAACCTTTGGATAAACCTTGGAAAGACTGATTTTTGATGTGGATCTTGATATTTCAATCTTTCCTTGAATCTCTGACTTGAATGCTTGGATTAGATCTTCAAACCTACATCACAATGTTAGCTCCAAAAACATGCATGAATGAACATAGCTTTGACATGGTGCATGAGATCTTGAATGATGAATAAATCTACTCTTGAATGCTCTTGACAATAATATTGGCTCTTGTGAAAATTGCTCTTCAAAAATTCTAGTTGATTTGATAAAATAACCTTGTATTTATAAATATTTATCCTTGATTTCTTGAAATTTAAACATTAAAAGCCAAATTTTAGAATTTAAATTTAGGATGATAAAAATACTACCAAAAAATTATTTTAAAATGAGTTCCAACTCTTAGGAAGGACCCATTCACCCATGGGAAAATGGGTCCCAAGCCCTAATTCTTAGAACACACATTGCTCAATGTGAAGTATTATATTTTGGCATTAATTAATGTCAAGTTTCCCCTTCAGAAAATGATATTTAATGGGATTGTAAATGAATTAAAGGGCCAATTAAGGCATAAATAAGAACAATTAATTAAGGGAGCCCTAAATAAGTGTGAAAGTGTAAAGGGGTACACTTTACAACACTAAATTAAGGAATTATTAAGAAATTTTTAACTAGGAGGACGCAAACAAGTGAGAAAATGTAAAGGGATACATTTTTCTACACTACATTTAGCATCCACTTTAGTGAGAAAATGAGCACAAGTGTAAACTGACTAAACTAGACAAACATGTAGAAATAGGGGTCTAAGTGTACGAATGTTAGTAAGATAGAATGAAAAATATCAAGGAGGTGGTCAAGCCCCCAAGATCAAGATCCTATGGTAAACCAACAAATTATAAGCACAAAGGTACACACACAATATGTATGTATGTAGCAACAAGGTAAGATACAAAAACATACAATGTAAAAGTTAAAGTGAAGAGAAAAGATAGATGGACACATGGCTCCACAAGCAAGAAAGTTGTGTTATTCTCGGTGGACATGAAAGACACCAAAGATCCATAGGAAATAAATTTGTGTTATGGCTAGGGGGCCTTTGGAAAAATATGCACACAATGGCTAGTGAAATTAGCCATCCACTAGATGAGCCCCCCCAAAAAGGGTAGCTAAGTGAGAAAAAAATGTTAATCCAATGCTGATAAAATAATGCCAACGTAAGTAATGCCGATGTTAATAAAAATAATACTAATGTAAAGGTCACACTTCCTAGGAGATATATGCTATCATCACTAAGAAGGGGACATGTGAACAATGAATGGGGGACAATATGCTCCCCACTTAAAATTTCAACATACTATCTATGTTGGTATTTTAAGTAGAAATAGAGAAAGAGGTGATCTTTGAAAAGAATGAACACCTTGAAAACCTAGTTATTATTTCCCCCCAATCATAGAGAAAAAGAAAACCACAAAGAATTATCATGTTTCTGCCAAGAGAGATATGGTTGTACCTAAAATTATACCACTATGAATAGCAATGAGCAAGACACATAAAGTTACCAATGCCACATAGTGATCAGCAACATGATAGGATGAAAATTAGTATCAATTAAAGGAAATAGGTGCTTCAACAAAAGGAAGATCACCAAAATCCTTAAGGTGTTGAATTTTATCTCTCAAATCCTAACATTCATTAGTAGAATGACCATCAGCTCTATGGTATGCACAAAATGAACTCTAGTTGTAAAATTTCATTTGTGTATGACTCTTTGGATTTTGAGGGTGAGATTTTGGATTATTCATTCAAATGAGGCATAAAATCTAACAACCCCCAATCATCACATACGAGTTGTGTTGTAGGTAAAACACAATTAAGATTAGCATCAACTTGTATAGGTTCTACTTTGGAAGTTGGAATAAAAGTGTTAGGGGTGTTGGAAATTTTATGATGATGTTGATCTTGTGATTTATAGCTTTTCTCATCTGCTTCAACCGTGTATATCTTATTGTTGTATTCAAATTTAATCTCATGATGAAGAGTAGAGGGGACTTCTTTCATAGCATGAATCCATGGTCTCCCTAGGAGAAGGTTGTATAAAAGAGGTCATGGCATGATATGGATAGAGGTAGGAAAAACTACAGGTCTTACCTCAATGAGTAATGTGATCATTCCTAGTAGTTGCCTATTAATATCATCAAAGCCAAAAATATTAACATCATTGAGCTGAATAAGCTTCTTTTCCACACCAATTTTATCTAGTAGGTCAATGCTACATACATTAAGACCTGATCCATTGTCTATGAGAGTGCGTTTAACTATAGTCTTATTTATAATCACCTTTATCATCAAGGATTCATGTTTATTTTGTATCTCAAGTGAGGGTAATTCTTGTTGATGGAATGTGATATCCAGCTTTATCACTTCCATACAACCAACGGAGGTTGCTACATCATTCATCTTCATAACAAATTGGATATCATTCTTCTACAAAATTTCTTGGAGCATCCTATTTTATGTAGGTGATGTTTGATTAAGATCCCACAAGGATACCAGAGTGGGATTATGTTTAATTTGTTTGTCGAAATCATACTCCTCTCTTTCATGTAAAGGAAAATGAGGAGCACTAGGAAAAATAGGTTGAGGAAATGATAATGAAGTGGGAGTGGTTTTTGGTTGTCTATTGTTCCATGTATTATATGTGTGAGAAATGGTATTGTAACTCGATTGCTACAAAACATTGTTACTATTAGGTTGGATTATAAATTTCAAGATATATCCTAGTTTTAATGGTTTATTTTTAGGCAGTTTCATGATGAGAGGTGACTTTGGAGGGTTGCTAGTTAAAGGAGATCCAATTTGTGCAATCATAACCTCAACCGAGTTACATAGATGACCTTCTAGTGAGGGGGAATCTAAGGTGAATTTAACATCTTCATCTATGCCATCCATCCTAGTGTTTGTTGAGAGAAGTGTATCATTGAAAGAGGGACAAATTTTTTTTGCATGATGCTCAATAATTGGGTCTTCTTTAACACAAACATACCTTCATCACAAGTAGGATAGGTATTGAGATAAGAGAAAATATTATTGTCATGATTCTCTATGTATACATCCTCTTGTACCAAATCTTTAGTGGATGATCTAGGTGAGATGAAGTCCTCAAGGGATTCATCTAACATGTCAAAGTCATCACAACTAAAGTGTTTAAAGGATGTGCTTTCTCCAAGGTTAACCATTTAGTTTTTTTTTATATTATTTATTTTTATTTTGTTTTCTAATGATTTCAAAATGTAAAATAATCTATCTAAACTGTGAAATGATGTTGAAATTAGAGGAAAAATGAAGAAATGGAACACTATCCTCAACTAAAATATGTAAGAAATGATTTTTTAAAATGTTCCAAGATCTAACTAGAGAGACAGTAACTTGAATTCAAAATCAGACAGTTCTAGGAAAATAATTCTCGGATCTAAAAACAACAAAAAGGAAAAATAGAGAGTAAAAATCACCCTGAAAATGCCTTGATTAGAGAGAAACCTTTAATATCCAAAACTGGGGCAAAAACCTAATTAGACAAATGTAATGCACTATCTAACAAATACAACTAATTACTTAGATGTGTCACAAATTAGCATATGTGACTTATAAATTCAGATGCATCACACTACTAAGCACATTTGTCACACAAATCACTTGTGGGTTAAAAATTGAAACTAGCATCACACGTTCACGCACATGCATTGTACCCATCTGTAAGTGTGGTGTACTATATCATAGTCATCATTTTATACCATGGTTGTATCACACAAATCATATGCATCACACTTAGCCTTTTCAATTCCATCGCATTTGAATAACTCTAATAGATAGATTCATCGTACCGAAGAAGATGTAGTGAAACATCCCACTTGCAATCAACATGATAAAAAATGTGACACACGTGTGCACCGCATCTCCTTAACCAAGTTTGAGCCCTAAAAACCACTAAAAACAATAAATTTACAAGGAAGGAATAGGGTACATACCACATCCCTAAAGCCCTCTAGTCGTCTGAAGGTTTGAACCCTAAATCTACAATGCGAGGAGTGTGGTATAGGTGACATTTTAGCAAAAGCTCCACAACAAGGTCACTCTCACAACTCACTATTCACTTAAGTCAAAATGCACAAATGACCATTTCACCTCCCAAAATTTTACTTATACCCCCCTAGGTGTAGGGTTTTTATTATATGCACCTAATATTGAGTCTAAACCCTAATGTGTATATCCTAGATGTCTTGAAACTTAAACCTTTTACTATAAACGTGCCATGCACTGTTGGATTTGCTTGGACGAATAATTTTTCAAAATTTTCAAAAGCTTCTAAAATTTGCAAAAAATTTCTCACGGGGCATAGGTCTATCTCGTCTCCATCACAACACACCAGGGCATATTTTGAACTCAAATAAAAAATACAACATTCAGATGACTTCACATTGTATCAAAGAGGTGCAAAATGTAGATATGAAAAATGTCCTAAGCATGAAAACACCATTTTCCTCATCAATTTCCTTTCTTCCCTTACATAATTGAATAACTTGAATTATTAAATTATTTTATAAAATCATACTCTTCTATTAATTAAATAGTTTTAATTATTTAATTAATTCATTTTCCCCTTTTTTATTCTTTCTCAATTAATTAAATAAATTATATTTATTTAGTTAGTCACTAATTAATTCTTTCTCTCTATAATTAAAAAAATATTATTTATTTAATTATTTGCTTTCATTTTCATTCTATGATTAAATAATTGTTTTAATTATGTAATTGTTCATGAGCCTTTCCTTCCACAATTAAATAAATAGTATTTATTTAATTCCCACCCTTTCTCCACACTAGTAAATAATTATTTTAATTATTTACTATTTTTTCTTTTCCTCCACTTTCTAATTAAATAAATGTTTCTAATTATTTTAATTAAAAAATTAGCTTTTCCCTCTTATTCTATAATTAAATAATTTTGTATAATTATTTTGTGTCAATCTCCTCTTTTATCTGAATTAACCTCCACCCTTGATAAGGTTTTATTACCTTTTAATCTCCACCATCCATCCTTAACTAAACCCTATTTTTTCCCTAACCCTATTTCCTTGCTTCTCAAAGAAATCTCATTCATTCATCTTCATCATTTAATCTTGGCCCTTCATTCAAATTGTGTTTTCTATAAAAGAGACCCATCACTTTCATTTTGACCCTAACTAAAACCACTATCTTTGATATTTGACCCTAACTACAACCACTATCTTTGATATTTTGCTGTCACTATCACTAGACTTATTATTGCATACTACAAATTTGAGGGCAATCTAGCTGTGAAATGGAGAAGAGCAATGAAGGTGATTCAACCATGGCATAGGAATTGTGGTAAGATTTCTTTGTTATTTTATATTTCTATGTTCATTTGTGCTTCAGTTGTTGGATTAAGGTCTTGAGGTTTGAGTTTTATGTATGTGATAGTTGATACTATTGAATCATGTCTTTCACCCTTGTTTTATCCTATTCTATAGATTAGTTTCAATTAAAAGCATTCATTATCTTTTTTTCATGGCCATGACAAATTCACCTCAAGGAAAATTCATTAGCAGTATCACAAAATTTTAATATGATGAATTTTCCATAGCAGTGAATTGCTGGTGGTAACGGTGAATTTTCCTAGAACTTGATATTATATCAAGAAGCATTCTTACTGAATAAAAGTAATTTTGATAATTGATGCAAAATACACATTTTCAATGTTTATACAGCAAAACAATTAAAAATTACAGAATTTTTAAAAATTTACAATAAAAAACAATAAAAACCATATTATATATACTCTGAAATTTTTTATGATTAATATGAAAATTGAAAGATTTTTTTAAAATCTAATTTATTTATAAGACAAACTGGATATAGAACACCTTATCTTTTCAATTATTGGAATATTGAAGAAGAAAAATTTAAATGAACAACTTTTTCATCTTTTGTAATTGTGAAACAATGACGGGATGCTTGAACAAATACTTACGACAATTTCTATTCAACTTCTTTAAATATGATGTTCAAAATCTCTTAGCAGTTTGCAATGATAAATAGAAACGAAGAATTCTAAATTGCTGTTCACATTTGTATCCACTCCACTGGACAACATTTAGACGACAGTGTAACAATGTGGTCTGTCTATATATTAACTGGAATTATGGAATAGAGATAGGAGCTCCATGAAATTACTATTACATGATATTTGTCGTCGCTACATAATAAACTTGATCAATATCTAAATAGGATTTTTAGACTGCAAGGGTTGGCGATCCTTACTTAGAGATCCCTAACTAGTACCCCTCCCTTGATTTCACTAGCTTCAAACATTGACAAACCTCAACTACAAAGGTTGGGCTCATAAGGAAATGTTTGAACCCTAGGAAACTATTAATATACTATGCCGTGAACAACCTATTTTCAACCATGTAAAACCTATAATATTGCTATCTTTTAACCTTTTTAACATTGCAGCATGTTAACTATGCAGTGAAGTGGCTTAGTGAATCATCAATATAGTACAATCCTAAGGGGTAGTCAAGGAAACAAAACATCCATTTTTTAAGATGATTTTTTAAATAGTTTCAAAATACGAATGTTCAATTTTGCATCAAGATAACTTTATGATAATTTGTGATTATTCTTCTCTTCCAGTGGAATTTCATATCAAGATAATTGTCTGATCATTTTCGTCATCTCATGTTATTTGGTGTTGAATGATAATCTCTATTTAACTCACTGCCATTTTTTTTTGAAATAATTTCTCAGACAAAATTTTTATTTTATTTTTAGGTCACCAAAGATAGGAAGTGGAAGAGATTTCATTGATGTTGAATTTCCCATCAAATCCAACCAATGCATCATTTATATTGTATAGACACTACAATGTTTTGCTTCACGATTACGAGTAAGTTTACTTCTTTGAGGTGCAAGGTCATCTGATACCCCCACCATCCAGTAAGTGAAATTTTCATTATGTTTCTTAAGTTTATTTGTTGCATGATCAATTTAGAAAATGTATTTTAACATTCTCAACCTTATTTTTAAGTTGCTAATCCACCTTTGGATGATATCCAACAATGTATAAAAAAAGGGAAAGTGGAAAGCTTCAACTCCCATCTGTAGGTTGTTCACTACTACCCACTCCAACAAGTACATTATTTTAACAAATATTTTATGCTTGATGCTTTAATAACTTGGGTTTTCTATATAACAAGTCATGTTTTTCAAATGAATTCACGTGTAACTTTAATTGATGATTGTTTCTAAGTTATATTTCCCTTTCATATTTGACAATTAACCTTATTCCTTTTCGTATTTGATAATAAATCCTACACCTTCCATGGTTACAGCTATGATGGACTTATAGATGGGAAGTTGAAAGATTGCTATTTAGTTGTAATAGTACTTGGTTCAATAAAATTGAGTGGCATATTATATCCCATGGGGAATCACAATGTCTCATTAAAATCAACATGTTTTCTCATTACTATGACCCTTCCATCTCCAGCCCAAATGGTTAATCTTTGATTTTTTTAAAAAAAATTAATAGCCACCAAAATATTTAAAGAAATGGTAATACTGGTTTGAATTATGAAAAAAAAGAGTTGAGACTTTTTTTAGTTTCAGAAATATTATTATTTATTGTTTTAGAAATCTCTCTTTGCATTTGAATCTTCACATCAACCTATGACATTTTTACAATAAACTTCCGGAGGATTGTTGATCACAAATTTCTCGGGTGAATGATATTATTATATAAAGCAAATTTATTTTTTATTTTTTTAATTATTTTGTGAAATTTCTACTCGAATTTCATTGATAAAATAATCAATTATAGTGGTCCCCAAATCATGTCTTTCTTTTACAGGCACTGGTTGTATGTCATTGCCCATCTTTGACTGTGGCTACTTCTCTGTAAAACTTTTGATTTATGCCTTGATTCAATTAAAAAAACCCTCTCCATAACAATTAAAGTGGCTCTACTCTCTTGGTTCACGCACCTTTATATCGAATATGAGTGAGATAATATTTGTATAAAATTGTCTTTCTTAAAAGAAAACGGAAGGGAAATAATATGTGTAGATTCCAGTAATTTCTTTTAAACTGTTTTTCACTGAAAAATGTTATACAGGTATCCAAAGGGAAAAACCTCAAATGAACAATTAGTACAGAAAAAGTAAGAATTCCAGTATTACAAAGCGCCGGAGTACCCCACGATCTTCAAATACATTTCTTCTAACATAAATGTCGGATCCTTAAACCAATTGACTCTCTCTGATCCTTGCTTGATGGTGGCAGACTCCCATACTTTTTGTAATAGTGCTCTAAACCACTGCCTTATAGAGATTGAAGATCATACAGTTTCCAGACAGGCCTTTACATTATTTTTCTAAGTACAAGAGCAACCTCACACATGCTACATGATTTTTCTTTTAATGGCAATTTATATTCCACTTCTTTAAATATGATGTTCAAAATCTCTTAGCAGTTTGCAAGGATAAATAGAAACGAAGGATTCCCAAGCACTGTTCACATTTGCATCCACTCCACTGGACAACATTCAAACGAGACTGTAACAATGTGGTCTGTTTCTATGTTAACTGGAAACATGGAAAAGAGTTACTAGCCCTATGAAATTATTATTGCAATTGTCTATAAGGAATTCCCTGCATGATACAACGACTTCATTACACCTTTACTTGACTTCTGTGCCTCAGATCCGTTGACAACTGCAAACTGCTTATTGAAGACGGCTTCTCTTTACTTTTATTAAAAACAGCGATCTACCTCTTTTTACATTTGCGATTTGCCATATAGACTGGCAGTAGCTTATGATTTCTATGACTTGCCTTCTCCTTCTAACTTGCGAACACGATCAGCTTCAATTTTGGCAATCTGCGGGCTTCGAATTTGGCTCTAGTAATGACAATCGAGCGGCTTCACAACATCTATTTTTTGACCTTTAAGAACAACGATCTCCTCACTTGCATGGCAGCAGCTCTCCGTAAATCTTTTGGATGGCTTTAGATTAGAGTGTGACAGTGATTAATACCTTCTACCAGCAATCTCCTTCAAGATCTTCAAGACTCAGATCCAACCTACTCAAGTTCGGCTTATATCTTCTTCTTATCATCAACTCTTTTCTTTAACTGCAATTTCTTCTTCGACGTCAACACATGCGACTTATCTAGATTAGCAGTCTCCTCTTAACTGTGAAGACAGAATAATCTTCAAATCTGACGATCTTCAAACCAGGATTTGATATCCTTCCTTATCGGCAGCTGCAGCTGTGACCTCATGACCTAGGTCTGCCCATGATCTGGAAATTATACAAACACTTATAATCTGCAGAGGAGACAATAAAATTCATTCTCTGTTGTAGCACATTTATTGTCTCCTCTGCCCACCTTCACAGTTATCATTCAGACAGACCACATTGTTACACTCTCGTCTGAATGTTGTCCAGTGGAGTGGATGCAAATGTGAACAGCAATTGGGAATCCTTCATTTCTATTTTTCCTTGCAAACTGGTAAAAGATTTTGATCATATTTAAAAAAGTGGAATATAAATTGCCATTAAAAGAAGTTTATTATAAATTGTCAAATATGGTAAATTAAACAATACACGTAAAATGCTTCTTAGGATAACTGTACTACTTAGCATACGCATCAATGCCCTATTGAGGAGCTGCTCCACTAGTGGTCTCCCTCACGTTGAAGGAATAAAAGCTACAAGAAAATTGTTACAAAATCATTCATCGCAAACTCCGTTTCTTTGCAATACTGGTCCCAAATTCCCAATATCAGAGTAGTGTTGCCTTACCTCTGTGGCTCCTCCAGTTTCCTTATCATCCTCTATTTTTGTAAAATCATAAAACTTTCACTTTTACTGTGGGGATATTTTTCTCCGATTTTTTTATTGCACTTACCGAAGTCTCTCTTCTAAATCTGCTCCACTTCAGTCAACTCATTAAAAACCAAAAAAGCAAAAGCCTGCTTTTCAAACAGTCAGGTTTTCCAAATTCAGCATTTTCTTTTTCCGTAACTACAAATCTTGGGCTCTTAGTAGAAATTCAGTGGATCTGAGATACAGTTGAATTTTGCTCTCTATTTTTCTAAAGGCATTTGAATGAACCTATTTTTGCATATGGGCCAAGAAGCATCTTGACAAACATGCAACTAGGGTTTTCTGGATGAGAAGCATTTTGCAATCTGGCCCAAACATCAGTTTATAAGGTTTCAAAATGAATTAGAATTTGTAATTTGCAAATTCACTTACAATATGTTTGACAATTTTGAAAAGGTGAGAAGGTTGTTCATTTAATTTTTCGACTGACAAGTAATATTTTTATTATTAAATATAGAGGTCAAAAAGAGTTACATTCTAATTACATATGCAGTACTACTACATGAATCCCTTACATTATTATTGTCCCTTCTTTTCATTATACTATCATCCCCTATTAACCCATGGCCTGTAAATTCCAGTATTTCATTACTGATCATAATTAAATGTACAAAGATAACTTGGTATTAGCAGTAGAGTTATCATGCCCTTACTATCCGAATAGTATAACATATACGAAAAAGACATAGAAACAGTAGTGTGCATTATGTATTGGCAGGTCCACTGCCCTCTTGCATTGTTCCCTTCATGCCCAAAAGGGATTCAGCTGTTGCAATCTCCTCCCTGGTAAAGTCTTCAACTCTGAGAGTCCCTGTACCATCTATGCTAGATTCCACCTTGTCAAACTCCTCATTGAATTCTTTATGAAAGATCTCCAAAAACTTCAGGAAAACCTCTGTACTAGGCTGTCCCACTGACAAGTAATATTGGAAAATCTAAGTTCAATTATAAGTATGATTTTGGGGCCATTATAATTGATCATTTTATCATTGAAATTCAAGTAAAATTTGTACAGAAATCTTTTAGAAAAAAAAGATAAATTTATTTTATTATAACATCATTCGCCCTTCCAACTTCAAAAAGTACTCAGAAATATGTGATCAACAGTCTTCCTAAAATTTACTGTAAAAATGTTATAGGTTGATGTGAAATTCAAATACAAAGAGAAGATTTCTAAAATAGTAAATAATATTATTTTTAAAACTAAAAATCCTTAATTTTTTTGCATAATTCAGAAAAATACTACTTCTTATTTAAATATTATGGCAGCTACTTTTAAATATAAAAAATTTGAATGATTAATAGTTTGGGCTGGAGATGGAAGGGTCATATCAAGAGGAAAATGGTTGATTTTAGGGAGAGACATTTGAATTCCACATTGGATTCAATGCGCAACTCAATTTCTTTGAGCCATGTACTATTGTAATTAAATAGCAATCTTTCAAATTGCCATTTATAACTTCAGTCGCAAGAGTACCTATGAACGATGTGGGGTTAACTATCAAATAGGAAAATGAAGTATACCTTAGAAACAAAGCACAAGAATACATTTAAAAAACATGACTAATTAAATAGAAATTCCAAGTTATTAAAACATAAAACATAAAATATTAGTTAAAATAATTATTTGTTGAAGTAGGTAGTAGTAAACCACCTACAGAGATGACAGTTGAAGCTTTCCTCTTTCTTCTTTGTACACTTTGAACTTCCTCCAAAGGTGAATTAGCAGCTGAGAAATAATGTTGAGAATGTTAAAATACTTTTCCCAAATGAATATGCCACAAACAAATTTGAAAAACATAATGAAAATTTCACCTACTTGATGGTGGGGGAATCATGTGACCCTGCACCCCGAAGAAGTAAACTTGCTCATAATCGTGAAGCAATCGAGTGTAGTGTTAACGTAATTCAAATGATGCACTGGTTATCGTTGATGGAAAATTGAACATCAATGATAGCTCTTTCCATTTCCTGTTGTTGATGACCTTAACAATAATAAAAAATAAGTCTAAGCAATTATTTCCAAACATCATGACAGTAGAGCCGAGTAGAGCCGAATAGAGATGATCATTCAACACTAGATAGGATGGAATGACAGTAGGAAATTACTTCACCTAATTTTAAACGTAACCTAAGAAATCATCACATAAGACAAAAGAATAACTCTTAACATATTTCATATTCATTACGATGTCAGTTACAAATGGCCAGATCATTACCTGATCTGAAATTCCAACACAGGAGAAGAATAATAAAAAATGATAATACCATTATCTTGATGCAAATTTGACAATTCTTATTTTCAAATTCTTTTAAAAAAGAAACAAACAAAAAATAGATGTTTTGTTTCCTTGCCTAGCATTGTAGGTTATTGATGATTCACTAAGCCACTTCACCACATAGTTTTAGCTAGCATCACCAAGTTCATTATATAGGGGATTGGAATAATTAACATGCTGCAATGTTAGAAAGGTTAAAAGTTAACAATATTATATGTTTTCGGGTCCCTGTAAAATTAGTTTTTTCCTTTATCAAAAACAATATTATATGTTTTAGATGGTGGAGAATAAGCTGCAGTCAAATCAGAAATAGAAAGGTTATCAAGTGGGTTAGTAGTTCAATAATATATCAATCCAACTGTTGGCACCTTCATATTTTTGCAAAATATAAAATGCCATTGATAAAAAATTGGATTACAGAATTTGGATACCTTGCCAGTTTGCCCGGTTGGCGTGCTTTGAGGGTTAGTATTGTGATGTCTTCTAATGGTCATAATACTTTGGAGCCTTGTTCATCTCTCATCAAAAATTATGTTTGTCCATTTGCAGTTTCCTGTGATCAGATTTGGCATGTTTTTGGAGCACCTAATTTTAGGGTCCAACACAGGTTTGCATTCTGCACATTTCCAGAATTTTCAAAGTGGCCTTTTTGGAGGCCTGCATTTCATAATCAGTTGATCATCATGACACACCAATTGTTCCCCTGTGTAGACAACATACTAGTGTACCCCTCTGCCCATTTTCAGAGTTCCAGGACCTCGTTTGACAAGTTTTCCGGGTCAAAACCAAATGAATTTTATTCTGATTTGTTAACAAAACAGTGTTAATCCTGTTAAAGTAGCCCCACATTCGGATTTTTATTTCATAACTCAGTAACTTGCATGTTGATCCAGTTGGTTCACTAAGTTATCTATAGCTAGATGTTCCCTTGTGCAAGTTTTCACAGCCTCATGACTTGGTCTGATAATTTTAAAAAATCAAGACAAAGGAGCAAATTTTCTCTGTGCAGGGTAACTTAAACAGATGCAGTTCAAGAAAAGCAGAAAGGTCATCTTTGAATTTTAATAGCTTGGCGCCTATTCAGAGTTTCGACATGCCATCTATTGTATCATATTCACATATCAGAGGAGAAAATCGTTGCATATTTTCATCTCCTTATTTCTTGATTTGACCACTTTTTTAGTGTCATTCTGGTGGCCACTTGACCTGTTTTGACTGCAGTAAGTAAGCATTGTGGATGCTTATGTTAATGTGTTGGCAATTTCTTTGAGCCATGTACTATTTTAATTAAATAGCATTCTTTCAAATTGCCATTTATAACTTCAGTCGCAAGAGTACCCATGGACGATGTGGGGTTAACTATCAAATAGGAAAATGAAGTATAACTTAGAAACAAGGCACAAGAATACATTTAAAAACCATGACTAATTAAATAGAAATTCCAAGTTATTAAAAAATAAAACATAAAATAAATTAGTTAAAATAATTATTTGTTGAAGTAGGTAGTAGTAAACAACCTACAGAGATGACAGTTGAAGCTTTCCTCTTTCTTCTTTGTACACTTTGAACTTCATCCAAAGGTGAATTAGCAGCTGAGAAATAATGTTGAGAATGTTAAAATACTTTTCCCAAATGAATATGCCACAAACAAATTTGAAAAACATAATGAAAATTTCACCTACTTGATGGTGGGGGAATCATGTGACCCTGCACCCCGAAGAAGTAAACTTGCTCATAATCGTGAAGCAATCGAGTGTAGTGTTTAACGTAATTCAAATGATGCACTGGTTATCGTTGATGGAAAATTGAACATCAATGATAGCTCTTTCCATTTCCTGTCGTTGATGACCTTAACAATAATAAAAAATAAGTCTAAGCAATTATTTCCAAACATCATGACAGTAGAGCCGAAGAGCCGAATAGAGATGATCATTCAACACTAGATAGGATGGAATGACAGTAGGAAATTACTTCACCTAATTTTAAACGTAACCTAAGAAATCATCACATAAGACAAAAGAATAACTCTTAACATATTTCATATTCATTACGATGTCAGTTACAAATGGCCAGATCATTACCTGATCTGAAATTCCAACACAGGAGAAGAATAATAAAAAATGATAATACCATTATCTTGATGCAAATTTGACAATTCTTATTTTCAAATTCTTTTAAAAAAGAAACAAACAAAAAATAGATGTTTTGTTTCCTTGCCTAGCATTGTAGGTTATTGATGATTCACTAAGCCACTTCACCACATAGTTTTAGCTAGCATCACCAAGTTCATTATATAGGGGATTGGAATAATTAACATGCTGCAATGTTAGAAAGGTTAAAAGTTAACAATATTATATGTTTTCGGGTCCCTGTAAAATTAGTTTTTTCCTTTATCAAAAACAATATTATATGTTTTAGATGGTGGAGAATAAGCTGCAGTCAAATCAGAAATAGAAAGGTTATCAAGTGGGTTAGTAGTTCAATAATATATCAATCCAACTGTTGGCACCTTCATATTTTTGCAAAATATAAAATGCCATTGATAAAAAATTGGATTACAGAATTTGGATACCTTGCCAGTTTGCCCGGTTGGCGTGCTTTGAGGGTTAGTATTGTGATGTCTTCTAATGGTCATAATACTTTGGAGCCTTGTTCATCTCTCATCAAAAATTATGTTTGTCCATTTGCAGTTTCCTGTGATCAGATTTGGCATGTTTTTGGAGCACCTAATTTTAGGGTCCAACACAGGTTTGCATTCTGCACATTTCCAGAATTTTCAAAGTGGCCTTTTTGGAGGCCTGCATTTCATAATCAGTTGATCATCATGACACACCAATTGTTCCCCTGTGTAGACAACATACTAGTGTACCCCTCTGCCCATTTTCAGAGTTCCAGGACCTCGTTTGACAAGTTTTCCGGGTCAAAACCAAATGAATTTTATTCTGATTTGTTAACAAAACAGTGTTAATCCTGTTAAAGTAGCCCCACATTCGGATTTTTATTTCATAACTCAGTAACTTGCATGTTGATCCAGTTGGTTCACTAAGTTATCTATAGCTAGATGTTCCCTTGTGCAAGTTTTCACAGCCTCATGACTTGGTCTGATAATTTTAAAAAATCAAGACAAAGGAGCAAATTTTCTCTGTGCAGGGTAACTTAAACAGATGCAGTTCAAGAAAAGCAGAAAGGTCATCTTTGAATTTTAATAGCTTGGCGCCTATTCAGAGTTTCGACATGCCATCTATTGTATCATATTCACATATCAGAGGAGAAAATCGTTGCATATTTTCATCTCCTTATTTCTTGATTTGACCACTTTTTTAGTGTCATTCTGGTGGCCACTTGACCTGTTTTGACTGCAGTAAGTAAGCATTGTGGATGCTTATGTTAATGTGTTGGCAATTTCTTTGAGCCATGTACTATTTTAATTAAATAGCAATCTTTCAAATTGCCATTTATAACTTCAGTCGCAAGAGTACCTATGGACGATGTGGGGTTAACTATCAAATAGGAAAATGAAGTATAACTTAGAAACAAGGCACAAGAATACATTTAAAATCCATGACTAATTAAATAGAAATTCCAAGTTATTAAAAAATAAAACATAAAATAAATTAGTTAAAATAATTATTTGTTGAAATAGGTAGTAGTAAACCACCTACAGAGATGACAGTTGAAGCTTTCCTCTTTCTTCTTTGTACACTTTGAACTTCATCCAAAGGTGAATTAGCAGCTGAGAAATAATGTTGAGAATGTTAAAATACTTTTCCCAAATGAATATGCCACAAACAAATTTGAAAAACATAATGAAAATTTCACCTACTTGATGGTGGGGGAATTGATGGTGGGGGAATCATGTGACCCTGCACCCCGAAGAAGTAAACTTGCTCATAATCGTGAAGCAATCGAGTGTAGTGTTAACGTAATTCAAATGATGCACTGGTTATCGTTGATGGAAAATTGAACATCAATGATAGCTCTTTCCATTTCCTGTTGTTGATGACCTTAACAATAATAAAAAATAAGTCTAAGCAATTATTTCCAAACATCATGACAGTAGAGCCGAGTAGAGCCGAATAGAGATGATCATTCAACACTAGATAGGATGGAATGACAGTAGGAAATTACTTCACCTAATTTTAAACGTAACCTAAGAAATCATCACATAAGACAAAAGAATAACTCTTAACATATTTCATATTCATTACGATGTCAGTTACAAATGGCCAGATCATTACCTGATCTGAAATTCCAACACAGGAGAAGTTAATAATAAAAATGATAATACCATTATCTTGATGCAAATTTGATGTAATTTTATTTTGAAATTTTTTAAAAAGAAACAAACAAAAAAAATAGATGTTTTGTTTCCTTGCCTAGCATTGCAGGTTATTGATGATTCACTAAGCCACTTCACCACATAGTTTTAGCTAGCATCACCAAGTTCATTATATAGGGGATTGGAATAATTAACATGCTGCAATGTTAGAAAGGTTAAAAGTTAACAATATTATATGTTTTCGGGTCCTGTAAAATTAGTTTTTTCATTTATCAAAAACAATATTATATGTTTTAGATGGTGGAGAATAAGCTGCAGTCAAATCAGAAATAGAAAGGTTATCAAGTGGGTTAGTAGTTCAATAATATATCAATCCAACTGTTGGCACCTTCATATTTTTGCAAAATATAAAATGCCATTGATAAAAAATTGGATTACAGAATTTGGATACCTTGCCAGTTTGCCCGGTTGGCGTGCTTTGAGGGTTAGTATTGTGATGTCTTCTAATGGTCATAATACTTTGGAGCCTTGTTCATCTCTCATCAAAAATTATGTTTGTCCATTTGCAGTTTCCTGTGATCAGATTTGGCATGTTTTTGGAGCACCTAATTTTAGGGTCCAACACAGGTTTGCATTCTGCACATTTCCAGAATTTTCAAAGTGGCCTTTTTGGAGGCCTGCATTTCATAATCAGTTGATCATCATGACACACCAATTGTTCCCCTGTGTAGACAACATACTAGTGTACCCCTCTGCCCATTTTCAGAGTTCCAGGACCTCGTTTGACAAGTTTTCCGGGTCAAAACCAAATGAATTTTATTCTGATTTGTTAACAAAACAGTGTTAATCCTGTTAAAGTAGCCCCACATTCGGATTTTTATTTCATAACTCAGTAACTTGCATGTTGATCCAGTTGGTTCACTAAGTTATCTATAGCTAGATGTTCCCTTGTGCAAGTTTTCACAGCCTCATGACTTGGTCTGATAATTTTAAAAAATCAAGACAAAGGAGCAAATTTTCTCTGTGCAGGGTAACTTAAACAGATGCAGTTCAAGAAAAGCAGAAAGGTCATCTTTGAATTTTAATGAGCTTTGGCCTATTCAGAGTTCTTCTGACATGCCATCTATTGTACTATATTCACATATATCAGAGGAGAAAATCGTTGCATATTTTCATCTCTTATTTCTTGATTTTGACCACTTTTTTAGTGTCATTCTGGTGGCCACTTGACCTGTTTTGACTGCAGTAAGTAAGCATTGTGGATGCTTATGTTAATGTGTTGGCAATTTCTTTGAGCCATGTACTATTTTAATTAAATAGCAATCTTTCAAATTGCCATTTATAACTTCAGTCGCAAGAGTACCTATGGACGATGTGGGGTTAACTATCAAATAGGAAAATGAAGTATAACTTAGAAACAAGGCACAAGAATACATTTAAAATCCATGACTAATTAAATAGAAATTCCAAGTTATTAAAAAATAAAACATAAAATAAATTAGTTAAAATAATTATTTGTTGAAATAGGTAGTAGTAAACCACCTACAGAGATGACAGTTGAAGCTTTCCTCTTTCTTCTTTGTACACTTTGAACTTCATCCAAAGGTGAATTAGCAGCTGAGAAATAATGTTGAGAATGTTAAAATACTTTTCCCAAATGAATATGCCACAAACAAACTTGAAAAACATAATGAAAATTTCACCTACTTGATGGTGGGGGAATCATGTGACCCTGCACCCCGAAAAAGTAAACTTGCTCATAATCGTGTAGCAATCGAGTGTAGTGTTTAAGTAATTCAAATGATGCACTGGTTATCATTGATGGAAAATTGAACATCAATGATAGCTCTTTCCATTTCCTGTCGTTGATGACCTTAACAATAATAAAAAATAAGTCTAAGCAATTATTTCCAAACATGATGACAGTAGAGCCGAATAGAGATGATCATTCAACACTAGATAGGATGGAATGACAGTAGGAAATTACTTCACCTAATTTTAAACGTAACCTAAGAAATCATCACATAAGACAAAAGAATAACTCTTAACATATTTCATATTCATTACGATGTCAGTTACAAATGGCCAGATCATTACCTGATCTGAAATTCCAACACAGGAGAAGAATAATAAAAAATGATAATACCATTATCTTGATGCAAATTTGACAATTCTTATTTTCAAATTCTTTTAAAAAAGAAACAAACAAAAAATAGATGTTTTGTTTCCTTGCCTAGCATTGTAGGTTATTGATGATTCACTAAGCCACTTCACCACATAGTTTTAGCTAGCATCACCAAGTTCATTATATAGGGGATTGGAATAATTAACATGCTGCAATGTTAGAAAGGTTAAAAGTTAACAATATTATATGTTTTCGGGTCCCTGTAAAATTAGTTTTTTCTAATTTTAACAAAACAATATTATATGTTTTAGATGGTGGAGAATAGCCGCAGTCAACCAGAAATAGAAAGCATTTTGGCTTAGTAGTTCAATAATAATATATCAATCTAACTGTTGGCACTCCTTCATATTTTTGCAAAATATAAAGTGCCATTGATAAAAATTTGGATACCTTGCCAGTTTGCCCAGTTGGCGTGCTTTGAGGGTTAGTATTGTGATGTCTTCTAATGGTCATAATACTTTGGAGCCTTGTTCATCTCTCATCAAAAATTATGTTTGTCCATTTGCAGTTTCCTGTGATCAGATTTGGCATGTTTTTGGAGCACCTAATTTTAGGGTCCAACACAGGTTTGCATTCTGCACATTTCCAGAATTTTCAAAGTGGCCTTTTTGGAGGCCTGCATTTCATAATCAGTTGATCATCATGACACACCAATTGTTCCCCTGTGTAGACAACATACTAGTGTACCCCTCTGCCCATTTTCAGAGTTCCAGGACCTCGTTTGACAAGTTTTCCGGGTCAAAACCAAATGAATTTTATTCTGATTTGTTAACAAAACAGTGTTAATCCTGTTAAAGTAGCCCCACATTCGGATTTTTATTTCATAACTCAGTAACTTGCATGTTGATCCAGTTGGTTCACTAAGTTATCTATAGCTAGATGTTCCCTTGTGCAAGTTTTCACAGCCTCATGACTTGGTCTGATAATTTTAAAAAATCAAGACAAAGGAGCAAATTTTCTCTGTGCAGGGTAACTTAAACAGATGCAGTTCAAGAAAAGCAGAAAGGTCATCTTTGAATTTTAATATCTTGGTGCCTATTCAGAGTTTCGACATGCCATCTATTGTATCATATTCACATATCAGAGGAGAAAATCGTTGCATATTTTCATCTCCTTATTTCTTGATTTGACCACTTTTTTAGTGTCATTCTGGTGGCCACTTGACCTGTTTTGACTGCAGTAAGTAAGCATTGTGGATGCTTATGTTAATGTGTTGGCAATTTCTTTGAGCCATGTACTATTTTAATTAAATAGCATTCTTTCAAATTGCCATTTATAACTTCAGTCGCAAGAGTACCCATGGACGATGTGGGGTTAACTATCAAATAGGAAAATGAAGTATAACTTAGAAACAAGGCACAAGAATACATTTAAAAACCATGACTAATTAAATAGAAATTCCAAGTTATTAAAAAATAAAACATAAAATAAATTAGTTAAAATAATTATTTGTTGAAGTAGGTAGTAGTAAACAACCTACAGAGATGACAGTTGAAGCTTTCCTCTTTCTTCTTTGTACACTTTGAACTTCATCCAAAGGTGAATTAGCAGCTGAGAAATAATGTTGAGAATGTTAAAATACTTTTCCCAAATGAATATGCCACAAACAAACTTGAAAAACATAATGAAAATTTCACCTACTTGATGGTGGGGGAATCATGTGACCCTGCACCCCGAAGAAGTAAACTTGCTCATAATCGTGAAGCAATCGAGTGTAGTGTTTAAGTAATTCAAATGATGCATTGGTTATCATTGATGGAAAATTGAACATCAATGATAGCTCTTTCCATTTCCTGTCGTTGATGACCTTAACAATAATAAAAAATAAGTCTAAGCAATTAAGCTTGGTCATTTGTTCTGAGATTCTTGACTGGTGTGGTTCTGATCATTGGCCAATTAAGCTGGTGACTTCTGCTTTCCCAAATCCAAAGAATTCTCCTTTCAAATTTCAGCTTATGTGGCTGCGTGATCCATCTTTGGGGGATCTTGTTGCTCAGTGGTGGCGGGATGGCACCCCCACGTATGGTACTGCTATGTATTCTCTAGTTAAGAAGCTGCAATATGTCAAGTTTCATCTTAAGCGATGGAATAGGTCATGTTTTGGTAATTTTTCGGGCCAGGAAAAGAGAAGCGCAGGCTCGCCTTGCTGTTATTACTTGCCAGATTTAGGATCTGGGTTTCTTGGAGGCTCTTGGGAATGCTAAGGGCCAGGCTATGAAGCTGGTGGAGGAGTGGGATCTTCGTGAGGAGATTTTTTGGAAACAAAAGGCTAGGATTGATTGGCTTGAAGAGGGTGGTGAAAGGAATACTGCTTTTATTCATCATTCGGTACAAGCTCGTCGAAATAAGTGTTTTATTTCTTCTCTTGTTAACTCGGAGGGTCTTTCAATCTCTTCGCATCAGGCTCTCTTCTAGGGAGGAGGTGGTGTTTGGGATGAATAAGGGGAAAGCTCCTGGCCCTGATGGTTTCCCAGTTGATTTTTTCTAGGAGTTTTGGGATATTGTGAAGTTGGATTTATTGGAGGTGGTTCGTGAGTCTCTTCATAGTAAGTAGATGCTTCGTGCCCTGAATGCTACTTTTCTGGTTCTCATTCCTAAGAAGGAAGGTGCTGACAGGCTGGATCTCTTCAGACCTATTGCGCTTTGTAATGTGGTGTACAAGATTATTACGAAGTTGATTTCAAAGAGGCTTAAATCTTGTTTGCCCGTGATCATTTCTGAGGAGCAAGGTGGCTTTGTGGCTGGTCATCAAATTCTAGATGGGCTGGTGGTTGCGTCTGAAGTTATTCATTCCATGGCAACCTCTTAGGATTGGTCTATGTTTATCAAGTTGGATATGGCCAAAGCTTATGATAGAGTTAAATGGAGTTTTCTTCAAAAGATTCTTTTGGCCTTTGGCTTTTCCTCTGACTAGGTGAGCTGGATTTTGAGCTGTGTGACCTCTTCCTCCTTTTCGGTTATTGTGAACGGGGAACCTTCAGAGCTTTTTGGGGCTTATAGGGGCCTTCGCCAGGGAGATCCCCTCTCTCCTTATTTGTTTATTATTATGGCAGAGGGGCTAGGTCGGCTTCTTAAGTCTCGGGTTTCTCATGGTTTGATTCATGGTTGGCAGTGGGGGATGGGCTTGCCTACGCTTTCTCATCTCCAATTTGTGGATGACACCTCTCTTATGGGCCTGACTCATATTAGAGAGGCTGAATCCTTTAGGGTGGCTTTGGGCATCTACCTTCCAGCTTCAGGCCAGAAAGTCAATGAGAAAAAGTCCTCTATTTTCTTTTTTAATACTCCTCATGCAATTCAACAAAGGATTGTTGCTATTCCGTGGTTTCAAATTGGGTCTCTTCCCTTTGTCTACTTGGGCATTCCTCTTACTATTGGGCGTCAGCCCAGATCTTCTTGGCAGCTTTTGCTTGATAAGCTTAGGCGAAAGGTTACTCACTGGACCCATCATTGGCTGTCTACTGCTACGCATGTGACTCTTCTTAAGTTTGTTATCCAGGCACTTCCCATCTATAGGGGCTTTGTTCAGGCAGCTCCTATGTATTTCCTTAAGGAATTTGATGCCCTTTCTCATCAATTTCTTTGGAGCGGTAATTTGTTGTCTTCAAAGTGGAGCCCTGTTAAGTGGGATTCTATGTGTAGACCAAAGTAGGAGGTTGGTCTTGGTTTATGCTCTGCTATTTTGAATGGGAAAGCTCTTGCTACCAAGCTTTATTGGTATTGGTGTACCAATCAGCATCAATTATGGGCTCGTATTCTCAACCATAAATATCTTCGGGGTGTTGCTTCTTTTGAGGTTCCTCATTATCCTCTGGAAGGGAGTGGCTCTATGATTTGGCATACTTTGAAAGTGGGGGCTCAGTTGATTAAGAGTGCGCTATTTTAGATCTGTCATTCGGGGTCTCAGGCTCTATTTTGGTCTGATTCGTGGGATGGTTACCCTCCCATTCTCTCTTCTTTTCCTCACCTCCAACCTCTTTGTGATGTTTTTGACGCGGTCGGCTGGCATACTGTGGAGCATTATAAGGTGGAGCAGCATGATGGTTTAAGTTTTCGCTGGGAGCATCCCTACGAGTGGCCACCTGGTGGCTCTCAAGAGGATAGGCAAGAGCTTTCCCTGCTCCTTGCTTCCCATGCTTGTAACTCTTTGAGGGGTCCTGATGTCTTGGATTGGGATGGTTTGGAGTCCTCTGGAAAGTACTCTGTGGTGGCTGGTTATAAGCAATTAGGTAGACAGTTGTTTGGGGACATTGAGGTCCCTTGGTGGAAGCATGTTTGGCACAAGCTGTCATGGCCCAAGTGCAACTTCTTTATGTGGTTAGTGGCTCAAAACTGGTGTCTTACTTGGGATAATTTATGTAAGCGTGGTTTCCATGGTCCCTCTATGTGTGTTTTGTGTCATGGTGGTGAAGAGAGTGTCTCCCATCTCTTCTTCCAATGTTCCTATGCTCGAGAGATTTGGCATTTCTGGTGGGGGGTGTGGAATATGGCCTGCTGGCATGCGTCCTCTTTGCTGGAGTTTGGGGAACAGTGGGGCAGGGCCCCTGTCTCTACCTCCTTTCTTCAAGCTGCTTGGGCTCTTGGGCCTTCCTTCATTATTTGGAACCTATGGTTGGAGAGGAATAGGCGGATTTTTCAGGATTCGTTGTTGCTGGCCCCTCATCTGTGGTGGAAAATTCTACACTCTTTAGGGGAAACTATTGCAGCTAAGTGTGATATGTCTGTGTTGGTGGATCCTCATGATGTTGGTTGTTGTAATCGTCTTCATCTTCCACCTCCGCAACGGCAGCTCATGCGCAACAGATGTAGACATCCTACCCCGAAGGTGAATAGGGAGGGAAGATGGACCCCTCCTCCTCAGGGTGTCCTAAAAATCAACTCGGATGGCTCTTCTCGTGGAAATTCGGGTCATGCTGGCATTGGGGGTATTGGTCGGGATAGCTT
>VDFB02230097.1:0-71062 GCA_007258455.2 Sequoia sempervirens
ATCTTTTTTTGGACAAAACCCATATCTCAGAATTTTTGGTGAAAATTGCCCTCCAACAGGCTATTTTTAGCCTTAGCAGGTTATTTTTAGCTTTCTAGAAAAGTTGTCAGAATATAGTCGTGTTCACAATCAACGGGTGAGTTTTTCAGAATGCAATACACAAATTGAATTCAAGACAGTCTTGGCTCATGACTTCATCGGAACGGTTGACATGGATCTTCATAAGGTGCTTCCACAAGCTATCTTGGATCCGGTTAAGATAAACAATGCAATACTTAAAAACATTCAAGATTCTGGGTTGCTAGAGGCGGCTTCACTCCCAATCTCAGTTCAATGCATAGAATTCATGATGTCTTGTGTCAAGCATTACAATTCTACTACTTGTGAAATCCAATCAACATATGGACGGGTGATTTGTAGTCTGAAGCCCCAAGACATTGAAAGATGTTTTGGTATTCCTCAACATCCAAACAGTTTGGTCATCACAATGGACCAGTGTGAAAGAGTATTCAATGCTGATAAGGATGTGTGTCAGACTAAGATGGCAGAAAGGTGGTTGAAACAAAAGAAGAACAAATTGCCAAGTAATGTGGGTCGTGGTGAATACAAAGATGAGTATGCGATTTTGATCACTCTTCTCAATCGTGTTTCTGGTCATACAAATGCAAACAAATTCCAGCCCTAGATGTACTACATCATTGTGCAGATCATTTCAAGGCGAGAGCATTATGACTTGGCCTCTCTTATCAACGATGTTCTCCACAAGCAAATTACCGGTTTCCTAGTTGCCCACCAATTTCACATGTGTTCTTATCTCATATACTTGACTGCCTATCAGGGTCAGTTTAGAGGATTGAACATAGTGGGTATTCTCAGTGTGCAGAAAGTTTACCAATACTATGATCAACTTGAGTTCACAAAGGCTGAACGACATTTCAAGCATGTGCAAGAGGCTTTCTTGATGTACACTGTGAGAAACCTAGACTGGAAGTTGCATGTTCGTATCAAAGCGGTTGCCAGAGTAGCAATGGTAGAATGGGTGGTGTTGTGACCTTTTTCACACATCGCCCCATTGCAAATGGGGACCCCCTAATTTTGGCTTTGCTTTTCGGTCGTTTTGTTGTTCTCTCTTTTCTACTGTCTGTCTTTTCGGATGGGCCTGCCATTGAACCTTAACGTGAAATTTTGGCTAAGTCTGAAAATTAGGGTTTTGAACTTTCCAGCCAATTCGTGGTTAAACGAGGTGAATAAATTGAAAACTAAGATTAACATTGATGTCAGCACATTTCTGGCAAGTTCCCACAAAAATTTCATCGAATTCTGGCAACTTACTATTTTTAGTAAATTATTACGAGTCTCGACATTGCCAACATTTTGAGATTAAACCAGTCCTGCTTCGTCGAGGCATATCCGGCGGGCTACTCCGCGGGTTAAATTTAGGCTGAAGCGGACAACTTGCTATTTTTAGCAGTTACGCCTTCGGGGGAGCAATTTCGGGCTTAAGTTTTTCAGCATGTCCGGAGATTCCTTCTGGGTTTTTCGAGACCTTCGCGGTGATATGACATGCAAAGCATGACGATGACTTTCAGCATTCGGCCTTCGGAGGTCGATATCAGGGTTTGCATGCAGACGTTTTCGGCGCATGTCGGCATTTTCTTTCTGCGTTTTCCAAGAGCTTCGCGATGGTATAACATGCAAGTGTAACCGATCACTTTTCAGGAACTTACTATTTTTAGCCAATGCGCATGTTGGAGATTTTTAAGGTTTTCAAGATTTTTAGGCGGTGACATGCAAATTCACATCAGTGATCCCGGTTGACCGCACCCAGGCCGCCTATTTTAGCGAGGTTACCACTTGGGCGGTTGTTCAACCGCCGGGTTGTAAAGGCCGATCATCATGCAACTAAAGCGAATAAGCGAAGCTCATCGGGAACATGCATAAAATTGAGTTTCAAGTTGAGAGCTAAAAATGGGGAGTCCGACGACAAAATGCCCAAAACTGAAGTATCCATCACGATCAGCGTCCTTCAGAGAATCCGCTGGCAAAATTTGAAGGCAATCGGAGAACTTGCTATTTTTAGTAAGGTATTCTAGGCGCAGGCTATAAATAGAAAGTTGATCTCGACGTCAGCACAAACGGGAAAATTCACCAACAACGGGCGCACTGTCCAAATTTCAAGTCAAACGGGGCTAAGGAAGTCTCAGAAACAAGCACTTGCTATAAATAGTAAGTCACTTCAAAAGCAGCTATAATTGGCAGGTCAGCACCAAATCTCAGCAGGTACAAGTCAAAACATGTGCTGAGGGATCCGTGGCGCGAATTTCGAGACGAACGGAGTTGTAGAGGATGAAGAATCATATAATTGTTATTTTTAGCAGGCTGGTGCAGAAGAATTAGGGTTTCCTAAAATCAAGGGCGGAACACAAAAGTCAGGCAGAAGCGGCGTTCGGTCACGATCAACACCCTTTAGGCATTTAGCAGATGAAATTTGAAGACTTTCTGAGCAGTTTCTATTTTTAGTAAGTTGCTAAAAATAGCAGGTGCAGGCAGGCATCAGACCCCGACAGCACGATCACACCCCAAAATTGGAACAAGGCGAAATCAGGCCTTTCAGGGATCAGAAGTCAATTCAAAACATGAAATTTGAAGAACTTTCTAAAAATAGCAAATTAGGGCAAGCACGATCAAGTCACTCTAAATTTGACAAATGGCATAAAATTCACTGAAATTGACAAATTTTCAAGTCCAGCATCAAAAGCTTGCTTTAAAAAGCCGAAGGCAGGTTGAAAATCTTCTGAGTACTACAAATTGGAAGTTCCTATGGTGAAATGCACCCTTGAGGGAAGAGCTTATAAAAATTCTCCCAAGTATTGAAAATTGGAAGCTCTGGGGTCCAAATGCGCCTTGAGGAGGAAGAGGTAATACAAATTTGCCTAAGTCTCATAAATTGGAAGTAGACATGCTAAAATGCGCCTTGGGAGGGAGGAGGAGTTGAAAAGGCAGGAATGTTGACTAAGGCAAACGAAATTGGAAGTAGAAGACCCCAGATGCGCCTTAGTTGAAGAGGGAGGCTGGAAATGTGCTAAGTGTTGAAAACTTGATGCTCCATGGGTAAAATGCGCCCTTGAGGTTAAAGCTGGATGAATTTTTTTTTCTAAGTGTCAAAATTGAAAGTGCAACCTCCTAAATGCGCCCAAGGTAATGTGCAGTAGCTGAGAAATTTTCTAAGTGTTGCAAAATGGAAGTGCAAGGTATGAAATGCGCCTTGACTTGTGAGAGGCTCCAGGAAATTTGTCTAAGTTTGAAAAATAAAAGTAGACCATGATAAATGCGCCCTTCAAGGTGAAGACTTGAAAAAGTTTCTAACTCTGTGAAATTTGAAGTTCACTCCTCCATTTGCGCCCAGAGAAAAGAGAGGGTGATTGAAATTTTTCTAAGGCATTCAAACTTGAAGTAACCCCTCCTATTTGCGCCCCACTTGAAGAATAACACAGCAAAAGTCCTCCAAGGAGTAGAAATTGAATGTTCAGTATGACAGATGCGCCTAACCTTGAAGATGAGGCAAGAAATTTTGTGAAGGCATTGAAATTGAAAGCTCAGGCCATGATTTGCGCCCTTGCTAGAAGATGGGACTCTAAAATATTCTAAGTGTTAAAACTGAAAGCTTGAACCTCAGAATGCGCCCTTGGTAAAATTAAAAGTTCCTTGTGCGCCTGAGCCTGTGAAGACTTAAATTTTTTTTTGCCTAAGTCAAAACTGGAGGTAGGCCGTGGTATATGCGCCCAAGTCAAAGCTGGAAGCTCCACTTGTAAAATGCGCCTGAAGAGTGAGTTAAAAAGTTGCTAAGTGTGAAAAATGAAAGCTCAGCATGCTATATGCGCCCAAAGCCTTGAAAGGAATATTAAGCCACGAGACTGGAATCACACCCTGCCATTTGCGCCTAAGGCATAAATGAAAGTTCACACATGCATATGCGCCAGTGAACTAAGGGAAGACCCCTCAAAATGCGCCTTTGACTTGCATAAAGACTTAGAAAATATTCTAAGTGTTATAAATTTGAAGTAGGCACACCCATATGCGCCTAAGATGCATGCGGGACATATGATGAGAAAGTCAAAGAAAACACATGCAAAGGAGGAAAAGGACAAAATACGTCCAATTGAAGAAAAGAACACATGCATGCATGAAGACAAAGAATCAAGGCGCCCAAAATTTAAGTGGGCCCCATCCCATACGCCTTGACTTTTGAAGCAAGTATTCTACATTTGAAGTTTGACCCTATGCATGCGCCTTAGCTATTTGAGAAGGCTGTTAAGGAATCTTTAAGTCATGCAAAACTTAAGTGGGCCCCCTGTGATATACGCCTTAACTCTTGGAGAGCTAGAGAATGTTCTAAACATAGAAATTTGAAGTCTAACTCCCCAAATGCGCCCTACCTTGAAGAGAAGTGCTTGAAAATTTTCAAAGTTTCACAAAATGGAAGTAGCTACCTCTAGATGCGCCCTAGATGAGAAGGAAGCCAAAAATATTTTCTGAGTGTTTGCAAGTGGTAGGACAAAAGCTTAAATGCGCCCAAGTTAGTGATGGAATTTAAATATTTTTCTAAGTGTCGGCAAAATTCCACCTCTCTAGAGGAAAATCACGCCTGGACTTGGAAGTATGAAATTTCGATGAAGTTGCCGGTGATGAAGTCAGTGAATGCCAGCTTCACAGGGTAATTAAAACTTTTCTCCAAGTCAGAGCAAGGAAATGCGCCTAGAATTGAAGGGATGGATTAAATTTGCTGAAAATTATTTTTCTAAGGTTCAAAATTCAAAAATTAAATGAACCCGTTCGTTGGGTACCCATGGATTTGACGCGTTCTGAAAGAAATTTTCTTCTGGGTATTGAGGATTATCGATGAGGAATGGGTTTTAAGGCCTTCCGCAGCTTGCCGAGGTTTCTATGATAAAGATTTCAAATGGGCGCCGGGTTGATGAATTTCCTAAGGGAAATTTGAAATTTTTCTAAGGCAAGGAAAAACGTGTTAAAAATGCCTTGGCGGAGGAATTTGAAAATGATTGCCTAGATGATTTTTGATCAAGTTCCTGGTGAAAGCATCTCTTCTCGAGTCTGAGTTGGATGAAATATCAGAATGAAGTGCGCCGAGCAGAGTGCAGGATGGGTTGGAAAATTTGGCTAAGGCATGAAGAATCATGAAGAAAGCAAAGTTGTGCTGGAAGAAAAACGATGAACGCTTGGAAGTTAAAACATGAAAATCTTGGTAAGTAAGTCAAATTTATATTATGAAGTGTTCTAATTCTCTTCTCCTTGCTTGTTTTGCAGGAGGAACGTCGAGACCAGGTGGTGATGATTTGAGGCAAGTAGTTCAAGACAACTAAATCACGAAGGAAGGAAAAGTTGGAAGAAAAGTTAAGTGTCGGACTTAGAAGAAATGTTTTCAAAACTCAAGATGAAGAAAAGAATGGAAGCTCGAGCAAAGTTGAAGAGCACCAAGAAAGATGATCAAGAACAGTGTGAACGCGTCTACAAACGGGAATCTTCTAGAGGATGGTGGCCATTAATGGCTCATTTATTACCCCACTCCTCTTGGTGGCGGTTTTTAGGGAAAATCTTGTTTAGGGCTGAGGTGGCACGATCTGGGCCATCCAGCCGATTGTAATCTGAGCCGTCTGTTGGACTTGGCCAACTATAAAAGGGGGAGTCCCCCTTTATTTGTACATTCAGTAGACAGTAGAGAAGATTAGAATAGACATAGAGTAGAGGGATAACTTAGAAGTAGCTTAGTATAGATTGATAGTGTAGTTTGAAGAAGAGGGAAAGTTTTCCCCTTGGAAACTTTGTAAGAAATTGTTGTGAACACTCTCTCAATAAAAGAGTTTTTCATTGATGGTGAACTTCGTCTTTGTTGTGAGTAGCTAGCAAGGTTTCTTCGTCCTTCTGATTCAAGTAGTGACTTAAAGTAGAATAAATTTCATTTCATGCAAGTAGAAGATAGTAATTGTGGAATGTGGTGTTTGATCTAAGCAACTTCGTCTATCCATACCACTAGTGTATTTGCTGATGGTGAATGCGCCTTATGTGGTCAACTGGAATATCATGTACTTAACTTCAATCACAGTTTGAATAATGGTATGCGTCGTTGTGATGGTATCTTTATGTCAAGTGGTGGTTTGAACATCTTTAGTCATCTCCCTTGAAGATTGCACCGACTCCGTGGAAGCTGTCTAATGTGAGGCAAAGCGAAGTCCGGTTAGAAGTTTGCTGAAGTTGAGCTCCATATCCCACACCTTAGAGTAGATTAGAATCTTCTTAACCTTACTTCATTTCAATTCAGTACTTTCTGACTAGAATAGGAAACTCGCGCTTCATAGACAAATCTTTCGAGCATTTTAATTCCTTCTCCGCTGCTGAACAATTCCGTAAGTCCCCTTGAAATACCAGCAAATCACGTCAAGCCAAACTAAGCCTATTCGCACTGAAAGAACCTTGGAGTTGAACGCATGAACTTTCTTGCAATCTTAGCATGCGAAATACTTTGATCAAGAGAGAATAGGGTAGCCGTTGGCGACTTTATTCTGCGTTGGCGTGGTCACGAAAAACACATCAACACTACCATGATTGCATTAATTTGTATCAAAGCATAATGTTCAAATATTGGGAAGATAATCAATTGTTATATGGGTTTTTCTTGAGAATAAAACACTAGACTAAGGTGACTTGCAAGAATCTTGTCAACAAATCACCAATTGAGAGGTAGATGCAAGGGTGATTGTAGTCGGATCATTAATTAAAGGAATTTTTCAATAGATCTAGGAAGATGTCGCTTGAGGAATCCTAGGTAAGTCCAACATAGTTGGGAAATCGGATGAAGTCTTAAAGAGGCAAAGGAAAATATAGTTGAATTGAAATCCTTAGAAGAAGATTAAAAAGGGGCTAAAACCCAAAGCAGTATGATGAAAGCAATGAATATGGAGATGCCAAATATGAGGTACAAGGTCTAGAAGATCAGGAATAAGAGTTAGAATAGGTGAAGGTGTTAAAATCCATTTCTAAAATTAGCAAGATACCTATGATGGAAGTTCCAAACTA
The DNA here is from genome assembly GCA_007258455.2 of Sequoia sempervirens. Taxonomy (NCBI): domain Eukaryota; kingdom Viridiplantae; phylum Streptophyta; class Pinopsida; order Cupressales; family Cupressaceae; genus Sequoia; species Sequoia sempervirens. Next base: position 7,093 of record VDFB02230097.1, read on the forward strand.
TTATAGTGACCTAAATATTGAAGAAATAGTTTATTTTATAAATTAATTAAATGAGTATTTTCAATAACAAGAGATAAGGACTCATAAGGTAAGGTTTGCAAAAACTAAGCTAAAGGGACATACCACTGTTTGGTTGAAAACAGGTACAACTAAAAAGGAATAGGAATGGAGAGAAAGTAACAAAATGGGATAGGATGGTTACAAAATTGAAAAGGAAATTTATACCAATGGATTATCAATTGAAGAAACTACGAAGTCTAAGATGAAGGGATATGATTGTAAAATAATAAACTCAAGAATTTCATAAGCTAAGTATCAGAACAAAACATATTGAGTTAGGAAAAGTAAAGGTTATGAGGTACATGAATGGATTAAGAGAGAATATTTACAAAGAATTGATCCTTGTTAGATTAACCACCTCAAAGGAAGCATACCAATTTGTGACCAAAGTAGGAGACAAGTTAAAAAAGAGATTTGGGAATTGACAAAATTGACTAGTGGAGAGACCACAAAGAGATAGATCTTTGTGTGGTGATCAAAGACTCAAAAAGGAAGGAAAAAGGGTTGATAATTTTGATTGTAGAGACAATGGATTTTACTACGACAAAGAAACAAGGAATGAGGCTTACAACAAAGGCTAATAGAATAGTAACTACCACCACAAGAACAAAGAGGAGGAAGATAAATTAGAATCAGATACCTGTTGTGACCTTTTCACACATCGCCCCATTCAAAATGGGGACCCCTAATTTTTGCTCCATTTTGGTCTTTTGGCTTTGGTTTTTTTCTCTCTCTCTATCTGTCTATCTCTTTTCTATGGTCTACCTTTCGGGGAACGTGCCGGCCATTGAGCTTAAACGTGAAATTTGGCCGAGTCAGAAAATTAGGGTTTCCATCTTTCTGGTCAGTCTGAGATCGAAAAAGGTGAATATATTCAAAACAGGGATTAACATTGAAGTCAGTGTGCTTCCAACAAGCTTCCACTAAAATTTCATCAGATTTCGGCTACTTACTATTTTTAATAAGTGTGTAATTGCGGGCATTCCGTCAACATTCTTGAAATTCCGACAGTCACACTACATCCAGAACACATCAAGCTGCTCGCGTGCAAATTTGAGCTGAAACAAACAACTTACTATTTTTAGCAGTTCATCTTCCACAGCAGATTTCAAGGCCTATATGCAGAATTTTCAAATGCATGTCTGAGGATTCCTTCTGGGTTTTCTGAGACCTTCGCGATAGTATAACATGCAAAGTGAGATAACGACTTTCAGAGTTCAGCCTTCGGAGGCTATTTTTAGGGTTTGCATGTCAGGGTTTTCTTTGCATGTCTGGAGATTCTTTGTGGGTTTTTCAAGAGCTTCGCAATGATGTGACATGCAAACAAGGATAATCACTTCTTCAGCAACTTGCTATTTTTAGCAGATGCATCCCGGCAGCCGCCTCCCAGCACTTCAAAATCACAAACTGATCGCAATGCAACAGAAATGAGAACAAACAGAGGTCACTTGATATGCATGCAAAATGAATTGGAGTTTCCAGCTTCGGGACCCAAAAGGAGGGGTAAAAAGTTAGAATTTTCAAAAACCGGTGTATACCACCACAATCAGCGTCTTCCAAGCTATCTGCTGATAAAATTTGAGGGAAAACGGAGCACTTACTATTTATAGTAAGTCATTTCAAAAACTAGCTAAAAATAGAAAGTCAGCAGCAGGCACCGACATCAACAGGCAAGTCACGTGGTGAGGAGCACATCATTCGAATTTCAAATCAAACGGAGTTGTGGAGGTATCAGAAGCAGGAATTTACTATAAATAGCAACCTACCTTCAAAATATGTTATTTTTAGCAGCCCAACTCAGCATAGCAGTGTCAACGGGCTAACAAGGTCATGAAGATGCAATGATCAAAATTTCAAATCAATCGGAGCTTCTGAGATATGAAAACCAAAAGACTTACTATTTATAGTAAGGCATAGAGCAGCTGGCGAAGACCAAAAAAAAAATGGCTAAGTGTTGATTTCATCCTCCTGCCACCTCCAAATGTGCCCAAGTTGATAAAGAAGTTAGAGAAAATTTCTAAGGCACAAGCTTCGTCCTGCTCCCTGCTTAAATGCGCCCTCCTCACAAGCAAAATGATGAGAATTTCTAAGTAAAAAGTTTCATCCACCTCCTATGAAAAATGCGCCCTCATGCAAGGTCTCATGTTTGAAAATTTTCTAAGTATGAAATTTTATCCTTCACATCATGCAAAATGCGCCCATCATAAAGAATCAAAGATGCTTATCCACCTCACCATGCTATATGTGCCCATGTTTGAGAAGCTAAGAAGTCAACAAGTCAAAGCTAGGCATTGGAAATGTTAATCCTTCACACAGGCTAATATGCGCCCAAGTTGAAGTGTGTAAGGTGGTGAGTGGAAAATGAAGTATGCTAGGCGTGGTTAATATTCCCCTTCAAGTGTGGTATGCGCCTAAAGGTGTTGAGGGTGAGATGATTAATGCCAGGCGTTGAGAATGTTCCTCATGATATATGAAGTGCGCCTAAGATTTAAATGGAGAATATTGCAAGGTGGTGAAATAAAATAACTAAGGCGTGGGAAAGTAAAGTATGCTAGGCGTGGTGAAGTTGAATATTCCCCTTCAAGTGTGATATGCGCCAAGAGGTATGTGGGATGAATGAAGTTGAATATTCCTCAGGAAGTGCCAAATGCGCCCAAGGCATAAGGTGATGAAAAATAAAACATGCTAGGCATTGGAATTCAAATATGATGTGCTTTCAAGGAAAATTTTCTAAGCGAAGTTGATAGAATTTTCTCACCACAGGAAAATGAATGAAGTTGAATAAAATTTCCTAAGGCAAAATTTTCTAAGGCAAAGTATTTTCTTCCTTAAGAAAATACGCCTAGACTTTGAGGTGATAAAATTTTCCTAAACTTGGATGAATTTGCTAGTGATGAAATCAGAGAGTGCTTGCATTACATGATGAATTTAAAAATTTCCAAGTGAGGGCGACACGAGATGTTCACAGAGATGAACAACGGGATTAAATTGATTAAAAAATTATTTTTCTAAGGTTCAAAATTTTAAATTCTAAATGAACCCGTTCGTTGTATACCCATGGATTCGACGAATTTTGAAGAAAATTTTCTTCTGGGTACTGATGATCTTCGATGAGAAATGGATTTCTATGTTTTCTGCACTTCGCCAACGCCTTTCAGATGAAGAATTTAATCGGTGCTCGAATTGTGAAATTTTCCTAAGGGAGAATTTAAAATTTTTTAAGGCAAATTTGAATAAAATGTGTTTTCAAAAGGAAAATGCTTCGACGATGAATTTAAAGTGAATTGCCTAGATCTTTTTTATTGAATTCTTCACAGGGTGAATTTTCCAGAGCTGAGGAGAAATAAAATTTGAAATTTGCAAGACAAAACTTCGGCTGGTGAATGGAAATTTAATTGATGAATTTAAAATAAATATTTTCGAAAGTGAATTGAAATACGCCAGTCAAAGTTGAACTTCTAGAAGGCCAAGATTCCAGACGTCGAAAGACAAGTGTCGAAAATGCCAGAGGAGGGAAATTCAAATTCTTAGTGGAGATTTAATACAATGGCTAAACTTAGCCTTCTTCTAGAATTCGATTTTCCTATAAGAGCTGAAGATTCATTCATTCTTTTTCACAGCTGAGGAAAATCGAATTTTCTCTAAGTCTGATGTTGCAGTGAGTTGCTGAGGCTGAAGCATTGAGTTTGTTGTTGACGCTGAAGTTCGAAATTTGTTGAAGGAAGTTGCTAAAGCTGAAGTGTGAATGTGCAAGTGGAAGATTCGATTTGCTGAGTTGAGTGTGAAGATTGAAAATTGTTGTGGCTGCAACTGTTGAGGAGGTTCGAAATTTTGCTGAGGTTGAAGGTTGAAACTTGAGTTTGTACGAATCGAAGTCTAGTTGCTGAAGCTGAGTTTTGAAAGTGAATATTGCTGAAGTTGAAGGTTCTAAAAAGTGCGAACTTGCTGAATCTGATTTGAAGTTGAAGAAGTACGAATTTAAGAGAGTTCAATTGCTGAAGCAAAGTTGGGCAATTTTTTTCTATAAAGTTGGAGTTGCTGAGTTTCCTTGCATAAACTTTCTAAGTGTTGATAGTTTGAAATATGTTGAAGGAGAAGCTGAGGTTTGCAAATGAGATATGGTGTTGCAACTTATCAAAGTTTAAAAGTCGACTGGCAGCCCTATATGGTATCTTATTTATTTTTCTAAGTTAATTTGCTGATGGATGTTTATTGTTGTGCAGATGGCTAAAGTAAGAGCAACTCGCAAGGACAACAATGGTGCATCCAGGCAAGCTGTCATCAAGAAGCTGAGCAAGCCTTTCATGCCAGAGTCAAACTTTACTTCAAAGTTGGCCAAGCTTGCTGACACGAATTTGGGCTCTTTCAACTTGGAGACCTTCAAGAATCGAATGCTGGGAATTGGTAGTCATCAACCTTCAGCCACTTCACACAACATCATTCGAAGTGGATTATATGCAGCTGCTAGTTTCCCACCAGCAATAGAGTGCTCGGAGCTGATGATGGAGTGCGCCAACTGCTATGAGAAGGATCACAGATCAATCATGTCACCGGATGGTCAAGTGCTCGCCAACCTCACTCCTGCTGCCATTGGTGAAGCTTTTGGAATCCAAGCACACAAGAATATGATTTACAAATCGAGAGAACGTGCTGAGTAAATGTATGCTTCTGCATTCGAGAGATGTACGAAGACGATCAATACTCGCTGGATGAGCAACCCCAAGCCCTCTCGTACGAAGTTGCCAAGGCAAATTATATCAGATGACTTGAAGCAGGAGTACTGTGATCTCATCATGATGCTGAGTCGAGTTGGAGGCTGCCCTCAGGCTTTTATTTTTGAGCCATGGATGTTCTATTACATCAACCTCATGCTGGAAGGAAAGGAGTACGTTAACTAGGCTGCAATGATCAGTGACAATTTGCACGAGCAGCTCCTGAGCCTGAGGAGAACGAAGACCTTTTACATGGGCTCTTACATTGTTTACATGCTGCCCGTATGACGAAATACAAAGGAATTTAATATAAGGAGCCTGTTGGTTGTGGCTCTCATCAATTCAAAATCCATGAGGCTTGTCCGCAGTTGCACTTGACAAACACTACTCATTACAAGCGTTTCAATGACGCTTTTACCATGCACATCATGAGAACACTTCAGGAGCGTATGCATCATAGGATCTCAAGGGAATCTCAAGAATTGATTGAAAGGTATGGGTGCTGGTTTATACAGTTTCCGAAGTTTTCTTATATAAGGCTGCAAGGATTTTCTTCATACCCATATAGGCTGCCTAAGTACCCAACCAACAAAATTTTAATTTTAGAGATATCTAGGCAATTGATTGCCTACGATAAGATTCAGAAGAAAAAGAAGAAGGGAGGTGTTGACTTCCCAATTGTCATGGGAAATTCAGACGAAGTGTTTCCTTCACTTCAAGCAACTAGAGAAGCTGAGAATGAGCTTCAGTTTTATCACTTTTCCTATCACACCAGTAGACAGCACTATGATCCACATAAATATATCAAATGGGTACTGTCAGAAGAATTTAAACATAAGGCAAACATTGAGGATTATTGGGCTGGTGCATCAGACGAGGCTGAAGTCAGGAAGAGAGTGTTCTCTAGGTTGCCAATAGGCATGATTAGGGAGTGTGAAGTCATTCCGGTACTAGACCAAGTGGATGAGGACATGAACATTGTCCATCCAGATTATGAGGCAGTGAGAGATACTCCATTTCCACTTCCAGATTGGTCAGAACCAGAGATTGCTTACTTGGACACGCTTTCTATTCCAGTCTTGACATTTACTAGAGCATGGGTTGACAGACGTGTGAGCAGGTTGAAGAGTAGGTTGATTGCATTGACTTACAATTTGATGGGAGATCACAAGACACCCACCACCAGCAGGAAGAAACAAATTACATGAGGTCCAGAATCTCGAAGGAAGGAGGCAGTTCGGCAAGAGCCTGTTCAGCCGAAGCCTCCAAGAGTTGTAGTTGAATCACCCACGCCATTGGAGACACGTTCTCCAAGCATACAGGAGGTTTCTTTATTTGATGATCAAAGAAATGCATTGAATCAGGTGCAAGCGCTACAAGGAGATAATCAGCCACCACAGAGAGAGTCAGTAGGCCAGAGTGTCAACGTACCTAGTAGAGATGATCAGCAGACCGATGAGGGGACTGATACTGACCCTCAGTTTCAGCAAGAGTTAGAGGCGGCTTTAGATGATGATGATATAGTTTCAGGAGATACTCAACCACTTGAGGCCGATGAGCCTCACCAGAATGATATAGAAGTTGAACAAGTCCGTGAAGTAGAGGCACAAGAACAGCAGCCATTTGATATACAATATACAGTACCTGATTGGCTCAGAGATAGGATGAGAAGGAGCCCCAGTGAAGAAATTGATCCAGCAATTGAGATGGAAGGGTTTTTGAACAGGATCAGTGCGCCTCCACAAAAGAAGAGAGCACGAAAATTTTCAAAGATATCGACTGATGAGGATGGCTCTTGCACCCTTCATATGGCGGTGCCACAGGTTGAATGTGATCGAGATGAAGCGGTGCCAGAGAACTATGTGGTCTCAAATTTGGAGTTAGGATGCCTCACAGGTGCACAGATCGTAGAGGAATGTGATAACTCCTACCACACCCTCAAGGACAAATTATTTAAAAAGGAAGGAAAGTATAAGAAGTTGAAAAGGGAGCATAAGGCTTTGATAGGATATATGCAACAGTTGTCTCGTCCTTCTGGGCAGAAGATTCCAGCAATAGAACTTCCAGCTGAAATACCTAGAGAGTCAATTAGTGGCTTGTTGGAGTTGGGGAAGATGGCATAGGAGGCAGATAAATGGGTTGCAGGAGTTCGTGCTAAGATAGAAAAGTTCATGGAAGACCTTGCTCATGCTTTCTAGCAAGCTTCCAGTATTTCGGCACGTATGGAGGCAGTTGATCAGGCCTGAGGTGATGGTTCTGTTTATCAGAGCAAAGTTATTCAGCGTCTGGAGGCCTTGAGGCATGTTCCTTTGCAGATGTTGATTGATGGAGGAGTCATTCAGGAGAATGATAGATATGACTTTTCTAGATGGTATTCTTCAGTAATCACAGGATGTGGTTTCTTCGACGCAGCACAAGCGGATTCAGCCAGAATTAGGAAGGCTATGGCCAACATCATTGATGGAGTCCAAAACATCTTGGAGGCAATATTTGCTAGGCGCTTGAATCCCAATGAGGTGACTACTGGTAATTTGAGGGGTAGGTTGGTGCCTTTCTTTTCAGAGGTGAAGACCTTCGTACAGGATGACTTTGAGAACACTTCCACTTTCTCCAGCTTGATCCAGAGCACGCAGGATTCCTTAGTTGCTTGGAGAAAATCTTGTGCATGACATGAACAGTCAGTCACAGTGTTAGAGTTTCAGCTTGATTGCATTCCACCTATTTCAATTCAGGAGGTTGAGGCTGTACTTGGCAAGTTCATTGAGTTTGCAGCCAGAGAGAAGGAGAATGGGAATGCACTACTGGACGATGATCTTCTAGAAGACTGATTGTGGGCATTAATTGTCTTTACTATTTTGGGAGTGATTGGGAATCTTTGATTCATTTAATGTACCACTCCCCATTCTGGCAGTTTTTAGGGTTAAGGCTGAGGTGGCTTAATCTTAGCCATTCTTTTGATTGTAATCTGAGTCGTCCTTTGGACTTGGCCATCTATGAAAGCGGGAGTCCCCCTCATTTGTAATTCATTAGAATTAGAATAGAGATCAGATTAGAGGAGACATCAGAGAGTAGACATTTTGTTAGAGGGATAGTTTGATAGCTTAGAATAGTGTGGAGAAGGAGGAAAGTTTTCCTTTGAAAACTTTTGTAAGAAATTGTTGTGTAACACTTTCATAATAGAAGATCTTTTCATTGATGGTGAAATTTGTCTTTGTTATGGATAGCTAGCAAGGTTTCTTCTTTCCTTCGACTCCAAGTAGCGTAAAGTAGTTTAAGAGTAGCATTTCCATTTCATGCAAGTAGATAGTAGTTGTGAATGTGTGGCATTGATCAAGGCGACTTCGTTTCATTCCATACTACTAGCGGCTTGCTGACGGCAAGTTTTCCTTGCGTGGTCTACTGGAGCATTTCATAAACTTAACTTCAGTTGTAGCTCATGCCTTGGTATGCGTCATTTTGACAGTATCTTGATGCTGGGTTGTAACTTGAAAATTACTCACTATCACTTTGAAGATTGCACCAACTTTTTGTAAGCTGTCCAGCATGAGGTGGAGCAGAGTTCGGTTGAAGCTATTGAGATTGATCCCACGTCCCGTCTTAGAGTAGAATCTAGAACCTTCTTACCCTTACACTCATTTACTTTCCGTTCATCTTTGGTTAGTTTTAGGAAAACATACTTATTGCTAAATCATCCGCATTGCACAAACCCCTTCCAATCATCCATTTACTGTTAACTGCAAGTATTCTGAACAATTGTGTAAGTCCCCTCGTGAAAACAACAATTCACATCAAACCAACTGAGGGTATTCTAAGTATTTTGGAACCTTGGAGTTGAACATGCGAACTTTCTTGCAATCTTAGCGTACGGAATACTTTGATCAAGAGAGAATGGAGTAGCCTTCGGACAACTTTGTTCTACTAATTGGTGCGGTCACAAAAATCACATCAACAGAAAACTGGCGCTAGAAGGAGGGCCTTCCAAGGATTCCTACAGTTAACAACCACATTCAATTAAGAAGGGATTTTCTTCAAAAAGAAATTCATTGGAGAAGAATTATCATGAATCAAGATGGTGCTACCGCATAAAGAGATATTTCTAGTATTGCAGCCGAATTTGGGGTTCAACGATGATCAAGAGGACATCCTCTCGGGCTTGAACAATCTTGTGTGGAAGACAAAGGAGAACTACGCTCAGTATATGCGAACTTGCTTCGTGTTGGAAAAAGAAGAGGAATAGGCTATTAAGATTCAAGTTGCAATTGAAAGAGACTTGTTGAATCAAAGACAACCACTCGCTCTAGCTCCCGCACCTCGCCAATAAGCAGCTACATCCTAGATCGCATTAGTTCGTTCTCTCCAGATAAGTTGAAAAGAATTCTAAGGTCTACGCCAAATTCATCCAAGGTGTTTGTGGAGTTAGAGCTGCCTACTCGAGCAAGAAAGAAGAAACAAAATCATTCAAGTGAAGAGGCCTCGTCAAGTGAAGGAGCCAAGTCAAGCGAAGAAGTTCAGTCAATTGAAGAAGGTGGAGAAGAAATTTCAAGTTTGTTCAGAACTCCACCAAGCGTTTCAAGGTTTTCTCAACCAAAAACAATCCAAGTCACTTCACCAGTGTTTGTTCAGCAACAACAAATAGTTCAAGTTTCTACACCTCAACAACAAGCATCCCCAGTTGTTGTTTATCAAAGGTGACAACCAATTCAAGCAATGGCTCAACCAGGAGGTCAGTCAGGGGGTCAGCCCGTTCCAAATGGTGCTACTTGGTTGGTTACTAATCTGTCTCCGCTTGAGTTCACTGATTACCATGACATGCCAAAGAATCCAAAACATTTTTGCACTAAGTTTCAAGTCCATGACATCAACCGTACTGCTAAGGACCACGTCAAAATGTTCAAGGATCACCTACACAATAGATAGATCGCACATGCGGACGTGGCTTGCAGACTCTTTCCTTATTCTTTGGGAGAAGAAGCTCATCATTGGTTTATTCATTTTCCAATTGGATCGATAAGGACATGGGAACAGATGAAGGAGGCCTTCGTCAGAAAGTTCGGTATACCTATTACTCTTGTTGAACTTTTCCGCCAATTTACAGAAGTGAGAAGGCAAGACAAAGAGCCCATCCATGCATTCAACAATATATTTCAGAAGGCTCTCACAAGACTATGTACTCCCTATGTTGTTCCTGATGCCAGGGAGAACTACTATTCGGCCTTGGATCCCTTAACTGCAATGTTTTTGAAATCTCCTCCCACTCCGGCTAATATGAATCAGGCTTATGCTAAAGCTGTCGAAGTGAGTCAAGGTTTAGGGAAAAACATAACTGGGCCCACACTATACACTGGCCTAGATACAACGAACAATCAGGTGCAGACTCTGGGGTCATCATGGAACCAACAAATTCCACCATTGAATCTAGTTCCCCAGCCGGCTAGCCAAACACAGGCACCATCTAATCAATTGGTTCTCCATCCTGGGATACCTTTGTCCCAGACTCCAGCAACACAGCTAGTCTATCTCCAGAATACAGTACCACCAGTAACAAGGACTCAAGAGGAGAAAGACGAAATGAAAGAGTTAGTAGAACAAATGAAGAGGCTGTCAACTGAGGTGACTTACCTCAGAAATCAAAATAATCAAATGCAATCTATGTTGAAGAATTATTAGGCACATCCAGGTGCCAATCGAGGATATCAAAATAATCCTCCACATTATCAAGATACCCATCAAGGACATGGCCACGATAATAGTCATGGGTACCGAAGTAATAATCAAGGATTTTAGAAAAGGTCCTGGAATACAGGACCCAATAATGGAGGCATTCCGTCACCACTAGATAACCCGCCACCTCCAGAAAATCGTCCTGCCAACAGAGTTTATTTGGCAGAAGTAGCCATGTCGGGATGGTGTCGGCTCCACAATACAAGTCAGCACTCAGAGCTCCAGTGCCATGAATTTCAAGTAGTTGATATTTTCAAAGGAGAAATAAAGAATAAGGAAGGTACCGAGAACCCTCCAACTACGGGATATGAGATTGTCCCAGTGCAACAATATGACCAGGCACTAATCCTGGAAGGAGTTAATGTCTTGCCTGAATATCAGAGTTACACGCCACTGTTGATTAATCATAGATTTCCGCCAGCTTCGGTAAATGGTCCCATGGGGGCACCAGAATATCAGGTAGAAGAAGCCCAAGTTTATTCAAAGGCTCAAGTATATTCAGAAGTCCAAGATAGTTATTCAGAGGAGCCTCTTGGCCAAGATAACTACATTTTCCCACCTCTCAATAACAGCGTTTTGGTAGAAGGGAGTAGAGAAGTGCAAGCTTTTCAAACGTCTGGAGGAGCACCTAGAGTGTATCAGAGGAGTTATCATCAGAAAGAGCCCTTGACAACATCAATTCCTCCTAATAACTTCTCAACTCCACCAAATCCAAATGCAAGCAACAATCCAAATGTGCCTAAGGATTCTCCGGAGTATAGACAACAAGGTGTGATGCAGAACAGAAATGGACAACAGATTGTCCAACAGCCTATCCAACTAATGCAATGTCCACAAAAGGAAAATCTCCCAAGGGATGATATGAAAAGGCTAAGTTCCTATGTATTGGACGAAGTGAAGAAAATAAAAGTCAGTCTTCCCTTGTACGAATTAATGAAGATTTCAGAAGTCAGGGATACCATCTTGGGAAGTTTGTATGAAACATCTGCTGTGAAGAGCACTTCTCAAGAAGCACCTAGTTCATCGAGGAATCCTCCCGTAAACACACAGTCTCGTCCCGTGCAGAACGCAAATATGGTGGAAGAGGTGCCTCATGCGCCATTCAACACTTGGGAGACTCCACAACAGTCCCAAGGTTTTGTAGGGATGGTACAAGGATCTTCAAGCGAGCCTGAGAAGCCAAAGAATGAAGATAAGAGGAAAGTTAGATTCAATTTGCCTACAGAGCAAAAGCAAGAGCAAACGCAAAAGGTTGCCCAGAGCAATCAAGTTCCATTGGACGAAAGAAATGAAAAGAAGGATACTCCCATCGAAGATAAGAGGAAACCAATAGTATTTTATCAGGGGAGAGATGAACCAGCCCCATTCCTTGTGTTAGTTAGAATCTTTGGGAAATTATTACACAACTATTTGATTGACTCTGGTGCTTCCAGCAACGTCATGCCGCTGAAGGTGTGTCAGCGACTGGGTATTGTCCCACTTCAGACCACTAAGAAGGTGACTCAGCTAGATAAGACCGAAGTTCCAGTTGTCGGAGAATTGAATAATATTCATATGCAGTTGTCAACAGATCCCCGAATTCAAAGCTGTATTGACATATCAGTGGTTGATATACCAGATGGATATGGCATGTTGCTAAGTAGAGATTGGGCCAGAAAATTGAATGGATATATCGTGACAAATTTCTCCCACATGTGGCTTCCATGGAGAGGAGTCCCGAATCAGATTAAGATCGAGAGTACACCGAGGCTTAAATTAATGATCACTAAGTACAGTGAAGGGAATGAGATTATGTTTGTAGAAACTGATTTGGGCTCATACAAGCCTGTTCAGCAAGAAGTGCTAATGCTACAAAGCTTAAATGAAGCGAAGATTTTAGAAGATACCACTTCTTCCACCGAAGTTTTGATTGAAAGTGATTCAAGTGATAGTGAAGGTGGGGGAACATTTGAAAATTTTAGAGATTTTGTCCTAAACAGTGTGAAACAAGAAACGGAGTTGGGTAAAGATGCCTCCATCAGAAATTTATTACTTCCAAATTGGTGCAGAATACATGAGGCCTTTCACTCCGAAGTCACTTGTGCCATGTGCAAAGTAGCGTTAGAACAAGTTGCAAGGCTCGTTCCACAGACCTCAATACAGGAAAAGTATCAGAAGATGAATGAAGAAAACAATGTTTTAATAGAAGAATTTGTGAAAGATGATAAAACTCGGCCAAATATTGAAGAAAAGGTCTCAAAGGTATGCAATCAAGAGGATACACTTGTTCAGTCTTCCAGCACTCTTACGGAGAATCAAACATGGACCTTGAGGTTCGATGGATCAAAATCGAAGAAGGGCAATGGAGCAGGATTCAAACTTATTAGCCCAACTAGAGAAGCATACATGGGTGCCTATAGGCTTCAATTTTCATGCACTAATAATGTTACGGAATATGAGTCTTTAATTCATGGATTGCTCCTTGCCATTCAAAAGGGAGCCAAGATTGTACACGCCATTGGAGATTCTGACATCATGGTTCGCCAAGTAAGAAAGCAGTTTGCTTGTCACGACAAGAGGTTAGGCTGCTACTGCAACAGAGTATGGGACCTCTTAGAAAGTTTTGACGCATTCAATATAAAGCAAGTGTACAGGTCCAAAAACCCAGTTGCTAACTCTCTTGCACAAGCTACTAGTTCGTTGGAACCTTTGGCTATGGAAGGATTAAAGAAATTCATAGTGGAGCTGGTTTCAACCCTAGTAGTCCCTGAAAATATAAAGAACTTATAAGTGTTCGACGATGACAAGCAAATTCTGGATTTTCTCACATGCTCCGGTGTGTTTGAAGCACAAATCAGCGATGAAGAAGAAACTGAAGAAGCAGAATTTGATACTGAAGGAATTATGAATTTGAAAACCAATGTCATTCCAAGAGGAATGGTTGAATTAGAGAGATTATTTGATACTGATAAACTGAGCAGAAATCAAAGTACTCAAGGAAATGATTGTGAAGTCGTCAATCTAGGGACAGATGAACGAGTGAAGAACGTTTTTATTGGGAAAGTGTGCACACCAAAAGAAAGAGAAGGCATCTTGAGGGTGATGAAAGAATTTCCAGATGTAATAGCCTGGGGATATGAAGATTTGAAGATGTATGATACTTCATTAATTACACACACAATTCCATTGAAACCAGGCAGTAAGCCATTCAGACAGAGGCAGAGACCCGTAAATCCATTATTAGATCCATTAATTTATCAGGAGGTTAAGAAGCTTCTTTCTGCCCGCATTATTTTTCCAGTGAGGCACTCCACATGGGTCGCCAATCTTGTTCCAGTTAGAAAGAAGAATGGAGAAATAAGGTTGTGTGTAGATTTCCGTAATTTGAATAAGGCCTCAGAAAAATATAATTATCCTTTGCCCTCATTAGATGAGGTGTTACAGATAGTGAATGGTTCACAGATGATGTCGTTCTTGGATGGATATTCAGGCTACAACCAAGTGATGGTGGAACAAGAAGATAGATTGAAAACGACGTTCACCACAAAATGGGGAACCTTTGCATATAGAAGAATGCCTTTCGGCCTAATTAACGCAGGAGCCACTTTCCAACGAGCAATGGATATCGCCTTTCGGGATCTAGTAGGAAAGTGCATAATTATATATATGGATGACCTAACTATGTTCTCAAAGATGAGAGGAGACCATGTTGAAGATTTAAGAAAGATTTTTCAGAGATGCCGAAGATTTGGTGTCTCCCTGAATGCTAAGAAATGCATATTTGGCGTCACAGAGGGGAAATTATTAGGTCATGTCATCTCAGAAAAGGGTATATCAATTGACCCCGAGCGTATTGAAGCTATTTCAAGGATTGGTTTGCCAGGTAGTCAAAAAGAATTAAGATCATTCTTCGGCAAGATCAATTTTGTTAGGAAGTTTATAACTGGGTTTGCTGAAATAGTAAGGCCGTTAAATGAGATGCTGAAGAAGAATGCAAAGGTCGAATGGACCCCACAGACTAGAAAATCTTTTGAAGAGATCAAACAAGCGATAGTGGATGCCCCAGTGCTAGTTAGTCCAGATTACACAAAGCCTTTCTATCTGTATTCATTTGCCTCAGAGCATACCTATGTCGCAGTGTTAACACAAAGGACAGAAGAAAGGGATGAACATCCAATTGCTTTTATGAGTGCACCTTTAAAGGAGGAAAAATTAAGATATCCAAGCATTGAAAAGAAAGCATATGCTTTGGTGAAGGCTGTCAAGAAATTCAGACATTATATCTTGAGAAGCAAGGTATATGCAATTGTTCCTGATGCCACAGTAAAAACTTTGCTGATGCAGAACGAGCTAGGAGAAAGAAGGGGCAAGTGGGTCGCCACTTTGCAAGAGTATGACATAGAAATACAACCCATGAAATTGGTCCGGGGACAAGCTTTGGCTCAGACAATAGCGATGGTTGGTCTAGAATTGGTTCAACAAACATATGTATTGGAGGAGGTGTCTCCAGGGGAGTAGTACGACGACACGGTTTATTACTTGCTAAATCACAGATGCCCTCGCCACCTGAACGCAGTGCAATGAAGAGCTTTAAGGATGAGAAGTCAAAATTTTATGCTTCAAGGATCAGTGCTTTACAGGAAAAATTATGAAGGGATTTATTTGAGATGCGTAGGAAAAAAAGAGGCCAAACAATTAATGGAACACTTCCACGAGAAGTTCAGAACTGGACATGGAGGAAGTTTGGCCACTGCCCATAAGATTATGAGGGCTGGATATTATTGGCCCACGCTTTTCAAGGAGGCATATGAGCACGTAAAGGCTTGTCATGTTTGTCAGACAACAACAAATAGAGGAAAACATCTAGCCATGCCTTTACAGCCAGTGATTGAGGTTAGGCCTTTTGCCAAGTGGGGATTAGACTTTATTGGAATGATCAATCCGCCCTCTTCAGGTCAGCACAAATACATTTTGACAGCGACAGACTACTGCACCAAGTGGACAGAAGCTCAAGCTTTGAAACAATGCACGTCAGAGGTGGTCATCAGGTTCCTTGAGGAGAATATCATCACAAGATTTGGATGCCCTCATGCCCTAGCAGCGACAACGGTTCAGCCTTCTCCTCGCTGAAGTTTTCAAACTAGGCGTTTGAATATGGAATCACATTGAAGTTTTCTTCTAACTATTACCCACAGGGGAATGGACTAGCAGAGTCCACAAATAAGAATTTATTGAATGCTATTAAGAAGCTGCTGGATAAGAATCCAAAAGATTGGCACACGCAACTGAGGTTTGCTCTATGGGCAGACAAAATAAGAACAAAGAGTTCCTTAGGAACATCTCCATACCACTTGGTCTACGGACAGAATCCAGTTTTTCCAGTATAGCTGAGGATCCCAACTCTCCAGTTTATTCAAGAGTATCTCGAAGGAGAGGATCAAATTCAAACAAGATTATCTCAGTTGATGCACTTAGAGGATAAAAGAGATGAAGCACTTGAGAATCTGGCAAAGCACCAAACAGTGGTGAAAAGATGGTTTGATAAACAAGCTAAGATCAAGTCTTTCCGGATTTCTGACTTGGTTTTATACTGGGACAAGGCCCACGAGAAGAAAGGAGATCACGACAAGTTCGATAAATTGTGGTTGGGCCCATATTAGATTGCCGAAATCCTTGGAGATAATGCATTTAGATTGCGTACATTGACAGGAGAGGATGTCCCGTTGCCCATCAATGGACAGTTCCTCAAGCATTATTTCCAGTCCTAGGTTCTCTTCGAGAGCCTACTTTGTAGCATAGTTAGATTAGGTTTGCTTTCCCAGTTGCCTTTTCTGTTTGTTTTTCGTTTGTTTCATTTTGGTTTTTGGTTTGTTGCCCTCTGGTTTTTGGTTTGGCATTCCTCCCCTGAGTTGTCCGCTCAGGTGGTTTTGGTTTGGAATGGGCAAGGATTTTAGGGTTTCCCATTGCGAAGGGGGTGATGATGGTTTTACTTTCACAACGTGGTTTCTTTCTGCTGGAATTTGTGCAAATTTTCGAAAAGGCTAAGGTTGTTTTCCTCTTGTCATCATCCAGTTTGGATTAAACTCGTCTCGGGAGGTTAACCCGTTATTGTGTTTTAGCACATGAGTCTAAAGACCCTAAATACATGACCTACCTCCATTCTGAGTCATCTTGGTTTCTTGGGAAAGGTCTTGGCAGGTGAAAATCTTACATCTTGCTTTAGCGCCACTACAATTCTCAAACCCATTGGAGGCTTCATTTCCTGCCAGCCAATCAAGGAATTAACGGAGAAATCAAATGAAGGAAAGAAAATGTGCTTAAAAGAAATATCTGAAAAACAAGAAAGAAATGAGAAAATGAAGAATGAAAGAAATATTATGAAATATTGGTTTTGGGAACATACGAGTAACTCCACCGGGGCTATGGACGCTCGGTTGGCAGTGGAGCAATATTCGTGAGAATTGTAGCAACAACCTCGTCGGGGCTATGGATGCCCGACTGGCAGCGAGGCAATGTCCAAGATGCTTTTGAAGTTAAGATATTTGTATAACTTGCTGCGGCCGATTCCAGAGGTCAAGATGGTTTAGAGATGGAACGAATGCACACACTCACAGGGTCTTGGATGAAAGTATTATGATCCAATATCATATTCTTCTCCCCTTTTGAGTGTCATTTATGCATGATGGCTTGAGGAAGATTAATCAAGGTTCAATTCTTAAAGTGTTTTTCAACACTTTCCCGTGGAGTCGCCAGATGTTGTGACCTTTTCGCACATCGCCCCATTCAAAATGGGGACCCCTAATTTTTGCTCCATTCTGGTCTTTTGGCTTTGGTTTTTTTCTCTCTCTGTCTGTCTATCTCTTTTCTATGGTCTACCTTTCGGGGAACATGCCCGCCATTGAGCTTAAACGTGAAATTTGGCCGAGTCTAAAAATTAAGGTTTCCATCTTTCTGGTCAGTTTGAGATCAAAAAAGGTGAATATATTCAAAACAGGGATTAACATTGAGGTCAGTGTGCTTCCAGCAAGCTTCCACTCAAATTTCATCAGATTCCGGCTACTTACTATTTTTAGTAAGTGTGTAATTCCGGGCATTCCGTCAACATTCTTGAAATTCCGATAGTCACACTACATCCAGAACACATCAAGCTACTAGCGTGCAAAATTTGAGCTGAAACAAACAACTTACTATTTTTAGCAGTTCAGCTTCCAGAGCAGATTTCAGAACCTATATGCAGAATTTTCAAATGCATGTCTGAGGATTCCTTCTGGGTTTTCTGAGACCTTCGCGATAGTATAACATGCAAAGTGAGATAACGACTTTCAGAGTTCAGCCTTCGGAGGCTATTTTTAGGGTTTGCATGTCAGGGTTTTCTTTGCATGTCTGGAGATTCTTTGTGGGTTTTTCAAGAGCTTCGCAATGATGTGACATGCAAACAAGGATAATCACTTCTTCAGCAACTTGCTATTTTTAGCAGATGCATCCCGGCAGCCGCCTCCCAGCACTTCAAAATCACAAACTGATCGCAATGCAACAGAAATGAGAACAAACAGAGGTCACTTGATATGCATGCAAAATGAATTAGGGTTTCCAGCTTCGGGACCCAAAAGGAGGGGTAAAAAGTTAGAATTTTCAAAAACCGGTGTATACCACCACAATCAGCGTCTTCCAAGCTATCTGCTGATAAAATTGAGGGAAAACGGAGCACTTACTATTTATAGTAAGTCATTTCAAAAACTAGCTAAAAATAGAAAGTCAGCAGTAGGCACCGACATCAACAGGCAAGTCACGTGGTGAGGAGCACATCATTCGAATTTCAAATCAAACGGAGTTGTGGAGGTATCAGAAGCAGGAATTTAATATAAATAGCAACCTACCTTCAAAATATGTTATTTTTAGCAGCCCAACTCAGCATAGCAGTGTCAACGGGCTAACAAGGTCATGAAGATGCAATGATCAAAATTTCAAATCAATCGGAGCTTCTGAGATATGAAAACCAAAAGACTTACTATTTATAGTAAGGCATAGAGCAGCTGGCGAAGACCAAAAAAAAAATGGCTAAGTGTTGATTTCATCCTCCTGCCACCTCCAAATGTGCCCAAGTTGATAAAGAAGTTAGAGAAAATTTCTAAGGCACAAGCTTCGTCCTGCTCCCTGCTTAAATGCGCCCTCCTCACAAGCAAAATGATGAGAATTTCTAAGTAAAAAGTTTCATCCACCTCCTATGAAAAATGCGCCCTCATGCAAGGTCTCATGTTTGAAAATTTTCTAAGTATGAAATTTTATCCTTCACATCATGCAAAATGCGCCCATCATAAAGAATCAAAGATGCTTATCCACCTCACCATGCTATATGCGCCCATGTTTGAGAAGCTAAGAAGTCAACAAGTCAAAGCTAGGCATTGGAAATGTTAATCCTTCACACAGGCTAATATGCGCCCAAGTTGAAGTGTGTAAGGTGGTGAGTGGAAAATGAAGTATGCTAGGCGTGGTTAATATTCCCCTTCAAGTGTGGTATGCGCCTAAAGGTGTTGAGGGTGAGATGATTAATGCCAGGCGTTGAGAATGTTCCTCATGATATATGAAGTGCGCCTAAGATTTAAATGGAGAATATTGCAAGGTGGTGAAATAAAATAACTAAGGCGTGGGAAAGTAAAGTATGCTAGGCGTGGTGAAGTTGAATATTCCCCTTCAAGTGTGATATGCGCCAAGAGGTATGTGGGATGAATGAAGTTGAATATTCCTCAGGAAGTGCCAAATGCGCCCAAGGCATAAGGTGATGAAAAATAAAACATGCTAGGCATTGGAATTCAAATATGATGTGCTTTCAAGGAAAATTTTCTAAGCGAAGTTGATAGAATTTTCTCACCACAGGAAAATGAATGAAGTTGAATAAAATTTCCTAAGGCAAAATTTTCTAAGGCAAAGTATTTTCTTCCTTAAGAAAATACGCCTTGACTTTGAGGTGATAAAATTTTCCTAAACTTGGATGAATTTGCTAGTGATGAAATCAGAGAGTGCTTGCATTACATGATGAATTTAAAAATTTCCAAGTCAGGGCAACACGAGATGTTCACAGAGATGAACAACGGGATTAAATTGATTAAAAAATTATTTTTCTAAGGTTCAAAATTTTAAATTCTAAATGAACCCGTTCGTTGTATACCCATGGATTCGACGAATTTTGAAGAAAATTTTCTTCTGGGTACTGATGATCTTCGATGAGAAATGGATTTCTATGTTTTCTGCACTTCGCCAACGCCTTTCAGATGAAGAATTTAATCGGTGCTCGAATTGTGAAATTTTCCTAAGGGAGAATTTAAAATTTTTTAAGGCAAATTTGAATAAAATGTGTTTTCAAAAGGAAAATGCTTCGACGATGAATTTAAAGTGAATTGCCTAGATCTTTTTTATTGAATTCTTCACAGGGTGAATTTTCCAGAGCTGAGGAGAAATAAAATTTGAAATTTGCAAGACAAAACTTCGGCTGGTGAATGGAAATTTAATTGATGAATTTAAAATAAATATTTTCGAAAGTGAATTGAAATACGCCAGTCAAAGTTGAACTTCTAGAAGGCCAAGATTCCAGACGTCGAAAGACAAGTGTCGAAAATGCCAGAGGAGGGAAATTCAAATTCTTAGTGGAGATTTAATACAATGGCTAAACTTAGCCTTCTTCTAGAATTCGATTTTCCTATAAGAGCTGAAGATTCATTCATTCTTTTTCACAGCTGAGGAAAATCGAATTTTCTCTAAGTCTGATGTTGCAGTGAGTTGCTGAGGCTGAAGCATTGAGTTTGTTGTTGACGCTGAAGTTCGAAATTTGTTGAAGGAAGTTGCTAAAGCTGAAGTGTGAATGTGCAAGTGGAAGATTCGATTTGCTGAGTTGAGTGTGAAGATTGAAAATTGTTGTGGCTGCAACTGTTGAGGAGGTTCGAAATTTTGCTGAGGTTGAAGGTTGAAACTTGAGTTTGTACGAATCGAAGTCTAGTTGCTGAAGCTGAGTTTTGAAAGTGAATATTGCTGAAGTTGAAGGTTCTAAAAAGTGCGAACTTGCTGAATCTGATTTGAAGTTGAAGAAGTACGAATTTAAGAGAGTTCAATTGCTGAAGCAAAGTTGGGCAATTTTTTTCTATAAAGTTGGAGTTGCTGAGTTTCCTTGCATAAACTTTCTAAGTGTTGATAGTTTGAAATATGTTGAAGGAGAAGCTGAGGTTTGCAAATGAGATATGGTGTTGCAACTTATCAAAGTTTAAAAGTCGACTGGCAGCCCTATATGGTATCTTATTTATTTTTCTAAGTTAATTTGCTGATGGATGTTTATTGTTGTGCAGATGGCTGAAGTAAGAGCAACTCGCAAGGACAACAATGGTGCATCCAGGCAAGCTGTCATCAAGAAGCTGAGCAAGCCTTTCATGCCAGAGTCAAACTTTACTTCAAAGTTGGCCAAGCTTGCTGACACGAATTTGGGCTCTTTCAACTTGGAGACCTTCAAGAATCGAATGCTGGGAATTGGTAGTCATCAACCTTCAGCCACTTCACACAACATCATTCGAAGTGGATTATATGCAGCTGCTAGTTTCCCACCAGCAATAGAGTGCTCGGAGCTGATGATGGAGTGCGCCAACTGCTATGAGAAGGATCACAGATCAATCATGTCACCGGATGGTCAAGTGCTCGCCAACCTCACTCCTGCTGCCATTGGTGAAGCTTTTGGAATCCAAGCACACAAGAATATGATTTACAAATCGAGAGAACGTGCTGAGTAAATGTATGCTTCTGCATTCGAGAGATGTACGAAGACGATCAATACTCGCTGGATGAGCAACCCCAAGCCCTCTCGTACGAAGTTGCCAAGGCAAATTATATCAGATGACTTGAAGCAGGAGTACTGTGATCTCATCATGATGCTGAATCGAGTTGGAGACTGCCCTCAGGCTTTTATTTTTGAGCCATGGATGTTCTATTACATCAACCTCGTGCTGGAAGGAAAGTATGTTAACTAGGCTGCAATGATCAGTGACAATTTGCACGAGCAGCTCCTGAGCCTGAGGAGAACGAAGACCTTTTACATGGGCTCTTACATTGTTTACATGCTGGCCCGTATGATGAAATACAAAGGAATTTAATATAAGGAGCCTGTTGGTTGTGGCTCTCATCAATTCAAAATCCATGAGGCTTGTCCGCAGTTGCACTTGACAAACACTACTCATTACAAGCGTTTCAATGACGCTTTTACCATGCACATCATGAGAACACTTCAGGAGCGTATGCATCATAGGATCTCAAGGGAAGCTCAAGAATTGATTGAAAGGTATGGGTGCTGGTTTATACAGTTTCCGAAGTTTTCTTATATAAGGCTGCAAGGATTTTCTTCATACCCATATAGGCTGCCTAAGTACCCAACCAACAAAACTTTAATGTTAGAGATATCTAGGCAATTGATTGCCTACGATAAGATTCAGAAGAAAAAGAAGAAGGGAGGTGTTGACTTCCCAATTGTCATGGGAAATTCAGACGAAGTGTTTCCTTCACTTCAAGCAGCTAGAGAAGCTAAGAATGAGCTTCAGTTTTATCACTTTTCCTATCACACCAGTAGACAGCACTATGATCCACATAAATATATCAAATGGGTACTGTCAGAAGAATTTAAACATAAGGCAAACATTGAGGATTATTGGGCTGGTGCATCAGACGAGGCTGAAGTCAGGAAGAGAGTGTTCTCTAGGTTGCCAATAGGCATGATTAGGGAGTGTGAAGTCATTTCGGTACTAGACCAGGTGGATGAGGACATGAACATTGTCCATCCAGATTATGAGGCAGTGAGAGATACTCCATTTCCACTTCCAGATTGGTCAGAACTAGAGATTGCTTACTTGGACATGCTTTCTATTCCAGTCTTGACATTTACTAGAGCATGGGTTGACGGACGTGTGAGCAGGTTGAAGAGTAGGTCGATTGCATTGACTTACAATTTGATGGGAGATCACAAGACACCCACCACCAGCAGGAAGAAACAAATTACATGAGGTCCAGAATCTCGAAGGAAGGAGGCAGTTCGGCAAGAGCCTGTTCAGCCGGAGCCTCCAAGAGTTGTAGTTGAATCACCCACGCCATTGGAGACATTGAAATTAGGGTTTCCATCTTTCTGGTCAGTCTGAGATCGAAAAAGGTGAATATATTCAAAACAGGGATTAACATTGAGGTCAGTGTGCTTCCAACAAGCTTCCACTAAAATTTCATCAGATTTCGGCTACTTACTATTTTTAATAAGTGTGTAATTCCGGGCATTCCGTCAACATTCTTGAAATTCCGACAGTCACACTACATCCAGAACACATCAAGCTGCTCGCGTGCAAATTTGAGCTGAAACAAACAACTTACTATTTTTAGCAGTTCATCTTCCACAGCAGATTTCAAGGCCTATATGCAGAATTTTCAAATGCATGTCTGAGGATTCCTTCTGGGTTTTCTTAGACCTTCGCGATAGTATAACATGCAAAGTGAGATAACGACTTTCAGAGTTCAGCCTTCAGAGGCTATTTTTAGGGTTTGCATGTCAGGGTTTTCTTTGCATGTCTGGAGATTCTTTGAGGGTTTTTCAAGAGCTTCGCAATGATGTGACATGCAAACAAGGATAATCACTTCTTCAGCAACTTGCTATTTTTAGCAGATGCATCCCGACAGCCGCCTCCCAGCACTTCAAAATCACAAACTGATCGCAATGCAACAGAAATGAGAACAAACAGAGGTCACTTGATATGCATGCAAAATGAATTAGGGTTTCCAGCTTCGGGACCCAAAAGGAGGGGTAAAAAGTTAGAATTTTCAAAAACCGGTGTATACCACCACAATCAGCGTCTTCCAAGCTATCTGCTGATAAAATTTGAGGGAAAACGGAGCACTTACTATTTATAGTAAGTCATTTCAAAAACTAGCTAAAAATAGAAAGTCAGCAGCAGGCACCGACATCAACAGGCAAGTCACGTGGTGAGGAGCACATCATTCGAATTTCAAATCAAACGGAGTTGTGGAGGTATCAGAAGCAGGAATTTACTATAAATAGCAACCTACCTTCAAAATATTTTATTTTTAGCAGCCCAACTCAGCATAGCAGTGTCAACGGGCTAACAAGGTCATGAAGATGCAATGATCAAAATTTCAAATCAATCGGAGCTTCTGAGATATGAAAACCAAAAGACTTACTATTTATAGTAAGGCATAGAGAAGCTGGCGAAGACCAAAAAAAAATGGCTAAGTGTTGATTTCATCCTCCTGCCACCTCCAAATGTGCCCAAGTTGATAAAGAAGTTAGAGAAAATTTCTAAGGCACAAGCTTCGTCCTGCTCCCTGCTTAAATGCGCCCTCCTCATAAGCAAAATGACGAGAATTTCTAAGTAAAAAGTTTCATCCACCTCCTATGAAAAATGCGCCCTCATGCAAGGTCTCATGTTTGAAAATTTTCTAAGTATGAAATTTTATCCTTCACATCATGCAAAATGCGCCCATCATAAAGAATCAAAGATGCTTATCCACCTCACCATGCTATATGCGCCCATGTTTGAGAAGCTAAGAAGTCAACAAGTCAAAGCTAGGCGTTGGAAATGTTAATCCTTCACACAGGCTAATATGCGCCCAAGTTGAAGTGTGTAAGGTGGTGAGTGGAAAATGAAGTATGCTAGGCGTGGTTAATATTCCCCTTCAAGTGTGGTATGCGCCTAAAGGTGTTGAGGGTGAGATGATTAATGCCAGGCGTTGAGAATGTTCCTCATGATATATGAAGTGCGCCTAAGATTTAAATGGAGAATATTGCAAGGTGGTGAAATAAAATAACTAAGGCGTGGGAAAGTAAAGTATGCTAGGCGTGGTGAAGTTGAATATTCCCCTTCAAGTGTGATATGCGCCAAGAGGTATGTGGGATGAATGAAGTTGAATATTCCTCAGGAAGTGCCAAATGCGCCCAAGGCATAAGGTGATGAAAAATAAAACATGCTAGGCATTGGAATTCAAATATGATGTGCTTTCAAGGAAAATTTTCTAAGCGAAGTTGATAGAATTTTCTCACCACAGGAAAATGAATGAAGTTGAATAAAATTTCCTAAGGCAAAATTTTCTAAGGCAAAGTATTTTCTTCCTTAAGAAAATACGCCTAGACTTTGAGGTGATAAAATTTTCCTAAACTTGGATGAATTTGCTAGTGATGAAATCAGAGAGTGCTTGCATTACATGAAGAATTTAAAAATTTCCAAGTCAGGGCAACACGAGATGTTCACAGAGATGAACAATGGGATTAAATTGATTAAAAAATTATTTTTCTAAGGTTCAAAATTTTAAATTCTAAATGAACCCGTTCGTTGTATACCCATGGATTCGACGAATTTTGAAGAAAATTTTCTTCTGGGTACTGATGATCTTCGATGAGAAATGGATTTCTATGTTTTCTGCACTTCGCCAACGCCTTTCAGATGAAGAATTTAATCGGTGCTCGAATTGTGAAATTTTCCTAAGGGAGAATTTAAAATTTTCTAAGGCAAATTTGAATAAAATGTGTTTTCAAAAGGAAAATGCTTCGACGATGAATTTAAAGTGAATTGCCTAGATCTTTTTTATTGAATTCTTCACAGGGTGAATTTTCCAGAGCTGAGGAGAAATAAAATTTGAAATTTGCAAGACAAAACTTCGGCTGGTGAATGGAAATTTAATTGATGAATTTAAAATAAATATTTTCGAAAGTGAATTGAAATACGCCAGTCAAAGTTGAACTTCTAGAAGGCCAAGATTCCAGACGTCGAAAGACAAGTGTCGAAAATGCCAAAGGAGGGAAATTCAAATTCTTAGTGGAGATTTAATACAATGGCTAAACTTAGCCTTCTTCTAGAATTCGATTTTCCTATAAGAGCTGAAGATTCATTCATTCTTTTTCACAGCTGAGGAAAATCGAATTTTCTCTAAGTCTGATGTTGCAGTGAGTTGCTGAGGCTGAAGCATTGAGTTTGTTGTTGACGCTGAAGTTCGAAATTTTTTGAAGGAAGTTGCTAAAGCTGAAGTGTGAATGTGCAAGTGGAAGATTCGATTTGCTGAGTTGAGTGTGAAAATTGAAAATTGTTGTGGCTGCAACTGTTGAGGAGGTTCGAAATTTTGCTGAGGTTGAAGGTTGAAACTTGAGTTTGTAAAAATCGAAGTCTAGTTGCTGAAGCTGAGTTTTGAAAGTGAATATTGCTGAAGTTGAAGGTTCTAAAAAGTGCGAACTTGCTGAATCTGATTTGAAGTTGAAGAAGTACGAATTTAAGAGAGTTCAATTGCTGAAGCAAAGTTGGGCGATTTTTTTCTATAAAGTTGGAGTTGCTGAGTTTCCTTGCATAAACTTTCTAAGTGTTGATAGTTTGAAATATGTTGAAGGAGAAGCTGAGGTTTGCAAATGAGATATGGTGTTGCAACTTATCAAAGTTTAAAAGTCGACTGGCAGCCCTATATGGTATCTTATTTATTTTTCTAAGTTAATTTGCTGATGGATGTTTATTGTTGTGCAGATGGCTAAAGTAAGAGCAACTCGCAAGGACAACAATGGTGCATCCAGGCAAGCTGTCATCAAGAAGCTGAGCAAGCCTTTCATGCCAGAGTCAAACTTTACTTCAAAGTTGGCCAAGCTTGCTGACACGAATTTGGGCTCTTTCAACTTGGAGACCTTCAAGAATCGAATGCTGGGAATTGGTAGTCATCAACCTTCAGCCACTTCACACAACATCATTCGAAGTGGATTATATGCAGCTGCTAGTTTCCCACCAGCAATAGAGTGCTCGGAGCTGATGATGGAGTGCGCCAACTGCTATGAGAAGGATCACAGATCAATCATGTCACCGGATGGTCAAGTGCTCGCCAACCTCACTCCTGCTGCCATTGGTGAAGCTTTTGGAATCCCAGCACACAAGAATATGATTTACAAATCGAGAGAACGTGCTGAGTAAATGTATGCTTTTGCATTCGAGAGATGTACGAAGACGATCAATACTCGTTGGATGAGCAACCCCAAGCCCTCTCATACGAAGTTGCCAAGGAAAATTATATCAGATGACTTGAAGCAGGAGTACTGTGATCTCATCATGATGCTGAGTCGAGTTGGAGGCTGCCCTCAGGCTTTTATTTTTGAGCCATGGATGTTCTATTACATCAACCTCATGCTGGAAAGAAAGGAGTACGTTAACTAGGCTGCAATGATCAATGACAATTTGCACGAGCAGCTCCTGAGCCTGAGGAGAACGAAGACCTTTCACATGGGATCTTACATTGTTTACATGCTGGCCCGTATGACGAAATATAGAGGAATTTCATATAAGGAGCCTATTGGTTGTGGCTCTCATCAATTCAAAATCCATGAGGCTTGTCCGCAGGTGCACTTGACAAACACTACTCATTACAAGCGTGTCAATGACGCTTTTAACATGCACATCACGAGAACACTTTAGGAGCGTATGCATCATAGGATCTTGAGGGAAGCTCAAGAATTGATTGAAAGGTATGGGCGCTGGTTTATATAGTTTCCGAAGTTTTCTTATATAAGGCTGCAAGGATTTTCTTCATACCCATATAAGCTGCCTAAGTACCCAACCAACAGAATTTTAATTTTAGAGATATCTAGGCAATTTATTTCCTACGATAAGATTTAGAAGAAAAAGAAGAAGGGAGGTGTTGACTTCCCAATTGTCATGGGCAATTCAGACAAAGTGTGTCCTTCACTTCAAGCAGCTAGAGAAGCTGAGAGTGAGCTTCAGTTTTATCACTTTTCCTATCACACTAGCAGATAGCACTATGATCCACATAACAATATCAAATGGGTACTATCAGAAGAATTTAAACAAAAGGCAAACATTGAGGATTATTGGGCTGGTGCATCAGACGAGGCTAAAGTCAGGAAGAGAGTGTTCTCTAGGTTGCCAATAGGCATGATTAGGGAGTGTGAAGTCATTTCGGTACCAAACCAGGTGGATGAGGACATGAACGTTGTCCATCCAGATTATGAGGCAGTGAGAGATACTCCACTTCCACTTCCAGATTGGTCAGAACCAGAGATTTTTTGACTTGGACACGCTTTCTATTCCAGTCTTGACATTTACTAGAGCATGGGTTGACAGATGTGTGAGCAGGTTGAAGAGTAGGTCGACTGCATTGACTTACAATTTGATGGGAGATCACAGGACACCCACCACCAGCAGGAAGAAACAAATTACACAAGGTCTAGAATCTCGAAGGAAGGAACCAGTTCGGCAAGAGCCTGTTCAGCCAGAGCCTCGAAGAGTTGTAGTTGAATCACCCACGCCATTGGAGACACATTCTCCAAGCATACAGGAGGTTTCTTTATTTGCTGATCAAAGAAATGCATTGAATCAGGTGTAAGCGGTACAAGGAGATAATCGGCCACCATAGAGAGAGTTAGTAGGCCAGAGTGTCAACGCACCTAGTAGAGATGATCAGCAGACCGATGAGGGGACTGCTACTAACCCTCAGTTTCAGCAAGAGTTAGAGGCAACTTTAGACGATGATGATATAGTTTCAAGAGATACTCAGCCACTTGAAGCCGATGAGCCTCACCAGAATGATATAGAAGTTGAACAAGTCCGTGAAGTAGAGGCACAAGAATAACAGCCATTTGATATACAATATACAGTACCTGATTGGCTCAGAGATAGGATGAGAAGGAGCCCCAGCGAAGAAATTGATCCAGCAATTGAGATCGAAGAGTTTTTGAACAGGATCAGCGCGCCTCCACAAAAGAAGAGAGCACGAAAATTTTCAAAGATATTGACTGATGAGGATGGCTCTCGCACCCTTCATATGGCGGTGCCACAGGTTGATTGTGATCGAGATGAAGCGGTGCCAGAGAACTATGTGGTCACAAATTTGGAGTTAGGACGCCCCACAGGTGCACAGATCGTAGAGGAATGTGATAACTCCTACCACGCCCTATGGAACAGATTATTTAAAAAGGAAGGAAAGTATAAGAAGTTGAAAAGGGAGCATAAGGCTTTGATAGGATATATGCAGCAGTTGTCTCGTCCTTCAGGGCATGAGATTCCAACAATAGAACTTCCAGCTGAAATACCTAGAGAGTCAATTAGTGGCTTGTTGGAGTTGGGGAAGATGGCACAGGAGGCAGATAAATGGGTTGTAGGAGTTCATGCTGAGACAGAAAATTTCATGGAAGACCTTGCTCATGCTTTCCAGCAAGCTTCCAGTATTTCGGCACTTATGGATGCAGCTGATCAGGCCTGGGGTGATGCTTCTGTTTATCAGAGCAAAGTTATTCAGCATCTGGAGGCCTTGAGGCATGTTCCTTTGCAGATGTTGATTGATGGAGGAGTCATTCAGGAGAATGATAGATATGACTTTTCTAGATGGTATTCTTCAGTAATCACAGGACGTGGTTTCTTCGACGCAGCACAGGCGGATTCAACCAGAATTAGGAAGGCTATGGCCAACATCATTGATGGAGTCCAGAACACCTTGGAGGCAATATTTGCTAGGCACTTGAATCCCAATGAGGTGACTACTGGTAATTTGAGGGGTAGGCTGGTGCCTTTCTTTTCAGAGGTGAAGACCTTCGTACAGGATGACTTTGAGAACACTTCCACTTTCTCCAGCTTGATCCAGAGCACGTAGGATTCCTTAGTTGCTTGGAGAAAATCTTGTGCACGGCATGAACAGTCAGTCACGGTGTTAGAGTTTCAGCTTGATTGCATTCCACCTATTTCAATTCAGGAGGTTGAGGCTGTACTTGGTAGGTTCATTGAGTTTGCAGCTAGAGAGAAGGAGAATGGGAATGCACTACTGGACGATAATCTTCTAGAAGACTGATTGTGGGCATTAATTTCCTTTACTATTTTGGGAGTGATTGGGAATCTTTGATTCATTTAATGTACCACTCCCCATTCTGGCAGTTTTTAGGGTTAGGGCTGAGGTGGCTTAATCTTAGCCATTCTTTTGATTGTAATCTGAGTCGTCCTTTGGACTTGGCCATCTATAAAAGGGGGAGTCCCCCTCATTTGTAATTCATTAGAATTAGAATAGAGATCAGATTAGAGGAGACATCAGAGAGTAGACATTTTTTTAGAGTGATAGTTTGATAGCTTAGTATAGTGTGGAGAAGGAGGAAAGTTTTCCTTTGAAAACTTTTGTAAGAAATTGTTGTGTAACACTTTCATAATAGAAGATCTTTTCATTGATGGTGAAATTTGTCTTTGTTATGGACAGCTAGCAAGGTTTCTTCTTTCCTTCAACTCCAAGTAGCGTAAAGTAGTTTAAGAGTAGCATTTCCATTTCATGCAACTAGATAATAGTTGTGGATGTGTGGCATTGATCAAGGCAACTTTGTTTCATTCCATACCACTAGCGGCTTGCTAACGGAAATTTTTCCTTGCGTGGTCTACTGGAGCATTTCATAAACTTAACTTCAGTTGTAGCTCATGCCTTGGTATGCGTCGTTTTGACGGTATCTTGATGCTGGGTTGTAACTTGAAAATTACTCGCTATCCCTTTGAAGATTGCACCAACTTTGTGTAAGTTGTCCAGCATGAGGTGGAGCAGAGTTCGGTTGAAGCTGTTGAGATTGATCCCACGTCCCGTCTTAGAGTAGAATCTAGAACCTTCTTACCCTTACACTCATTTACTTTCCGTTCATCTTTGGTTAGTTTTAGGAAAACGTACTTATTGCTAAATCATCCGCATTGCACAAATCCCTTCCAATCATCCATTTACTGTTAACTACAAGTATTCTGAATAATTGTGTAAGTCCCCTCGTGAAAACAACAATTCACATCAAACCAACTGAGGGTATTCTAAGTATTTTGGAACCTTGGAGTTGAACGTGCGAACTTTCTTGCAATCTTAGCGCACGGAATACTTTGATCAAGAGAGAATGGAGTAGCCTTCAGACAGCTTTGTTCTGCTGATTGGTGCGGTCACAAAAATCACAACAACAATACCAAAGAGAAAGAAAGGGATATAGAGTAAGTGACAAGAGAACCTTCGAAGGGACACTCTTCAAGTGCAAAGGACATCAATAATTTGAGTGTTTCCAAAACCAAGGAAAATAGTCAACTTGAACAATGCCAAAGTTGCATATGTGGAAGTGGAACCTTACAAATCTTATGAACCAAATAGTCTTGAACATGTAGAATCACTAATGATGATAATGGCCTTGATGGAGCATATTGAGGGAGGAGGACTAGTACAAAGAAAGAAATTTTTTAGAACTAGATGCAAAGCAAGAGGAAAGCATTGCAAGACGCTCATTGATAGTGAATGTAATGATAATTTGGTGTTAGCCAAGATGGAAGAAAAATGAAAGTTGAAGAGGTAGAAGCAACCAAACACTTATTTGCTTGGTTGCAAAGAGAATGCAAGGTCATAGTCAATAAACAATGTTGGGTAAGATCCATAAAAGTAAGTTATCATGATGAAGTCTTGTTTGATGTAATATCGATGGATGTGTGTCACCTACTATTAGGGAGGCCATGTCAATTTGACCAATAGGCTATATATGATGGGAGGAAATATACGTATACTATAACCATAAATGGTTGGAGACACGGGTTAATGCCATTGAAGCATAAAGAGGACCAAGTTTGTAACAATTTTAGGATACGTGATGTAGAAGCATCTAGCAACCTAAAAAATGTAAGTTTTGGATTTTGTTGTTAGGAGTCTTAATTGATTTTTTGAAGGTCTTAGAGGACCATGGAAGACCATGTAGTGTCTTTTTACTTGGTTTTTTTTAAGTTCTAGGTTGCAAAGTTGCAAAAAAGTGCATATTTGGCAAGTTTGATGCAAAAAGACATTACGTTACATTAGGTTTTTGAAAGAAAATCGTGTATTTTCGAATGGTAACTATTTTTTATGTTGATTCATGTTGAATCAATGAGAATACACGCTCCAAGAGGCTGTGGGAGCAATATTTCATGAAATACCCCTTTTTTTGTCAATTTTCTGCAATTACAGTCTGAAAACAGCATTGTATGGCCATGTACGAAGCCATTTCAAGATCTGTGATTGTATGGGATGATAGAGAATTGTTTTAAAAATCCAATGTAATTGGTTTGGCATGATTTCATTGTATTTTGAGCAAGATATGGCAAAAATACTACCAGCAGCTCTGTTACAGACCTAGGGTTTTCAGCATGCTTAAAAAAATTATAACTTTTGTTTGCACCATCAAAAATTGATGAAACTTGGTGAATTTCTTCTTTAGGCTACTTCCTAGGTTCCCACAAAAGGAGAAGTTCTAATTCAATCATTTGTGGGATTTATGACGGTCTGAGTGTGTTCTTTGTCATAAAGATTGTCAAAACGTTAGGTTTCTATGAGGGTTTAAGCAAAAAACTTGTTTCTTTGAGTTCAGCCTAACAAGTGGGGTTTGAAAAACCTTTAGTAGAGTCTATAGAATCTGAAAACCTTAATTTTTTTGCATTTGTTTATCCCTCTGCATCATTTTGGTATCAGAGCCTAAAAGGTCTAGGAAGAGGAAGTTGAGAGTTTCAAACGGGTTTGATGAAGAAGTTAGTTATATTCATTGATTCTTGGAGAGATGTGTATTGCAGATTGATAAGTTAACGTGAAGATCCTGGGTACCAAAAGACTGGTCAAGAGGAAAAGCAGAGAAAAGCCCTAGGTGAGGTATCACGAAGTTAAGAAGAGAAGATAGAAAGATGTAGCAACAAGATAAGAAAGAAGGCCTCAAAAAGAAGGACAAGAAGAAAGTCAATATGATAAGACAAGATGCAGAGTTTTTGTAAGATGCACTATTAATTATGGCTGAATTTTTTTGGTTTCATGCTTTTCTTTGTTTATCAAATATCTATCCTGAATGTCACTTTGACTGATATAAATTTTTGTTCATAACCTTCCCTTAGAATGGAGTGTTTTGGTGTTTCATTTATTTGATTTGAAGGGAGCTCTTTGTGTTAATGATATAGCAGCTTCAGTAGCTCCTTCCAACTCAGCTCCTTTGTGAAAATATAATTGAATGATAGCCGTTGGCTATTCAAGTTATATTTATCATTATTATTATCTTCATAGCCGACATGAGAAGATGTGAATTCATCTTGTAGACATTTAATGCGCGGTTATTATTTGAGGCCGACCTCTTGTGAAGAAGCATGTTTAATGTTCATCTTGGCCGACTTCTCTATATAAGATATGAAATCTTTTTAGGACGACATGAAGGTTTAGATTTATCCCACTCATTTGTATTTATATGCAGCTTGATTGTTCATTGCGATGATAATACATATACAAGAGATTAGTCCGTTCATTATATATAGTGCAAACCTGTCTGAGTTTTAAAAGTTCGATTATCATACTTCAGTGCGATCTCAACTGATATACTAGTGCGAACACATCTGTCAAATGCGAACACGTCTGAGTTTTAAAGAGCGGCTTTACCAGATCAGTGACATCAATTAAGTGCGAAATTGTCTGAGATCTAAGAACGTATTTACCAGATCGGCGATATCAAGCAAGTGCGAACTTGTCAAAGATTGAAGTGCGAATATAACAAGCAAATGCGAACTCAGAACACAAGGGCGAACATTGCACAGTGTTGAGCTAACACAGACTGAGTACATTCGAGTGCAAAGTAAACATTACCAGTTCTGGATTATGACATTGCCAAGTGTGTTCTAGAGTTTGTTATCTGTCATTTATTATTGCCAGGTACTGCATATCGGTCTTGTGATTAGACCTCATTGTAATTTGTAAAAATTGCCACTGTTGCATCAAATATAAGAGAGATCTTTGTTGCTGGGTTTTTCTCCCTCAAGAGGAGGGTTTTCCCAGGGTATATGCTGTGTTATTTTGTCTGATTTTTGATTTATTTCTCTGTGCATTTAATCTGTTCACATAAATTTAACACTTTGAACATTAGTTTAGATAAACCTCATGAGTTAGATTACAATACATGAACTAAAATAATACTGTTGATATATAAACGTAATAACACTGTTACAATACAATCGTTCAAGCTAACCACATGAAATTACAACAGCCAATTAGAAGCAACTAGAATGTTTTCTTCTTAGTACATAGCACTTGACGAGTACATACAACCAACGCAGAGTTTTATATGAGCAGTCTTGTAATAATGGTATGGTAATGCATGTTCAAAAATTCATTTCCAATTTGCATAATATGTAGTAAGCCCGGTTGGCTTAACCCTCTGAGAAATTTCACTTTGCTGATGATTTTTTTTCTGATTTGATGTTTTTTATTTTTTTTTGATTGTTTTTTGAATTTTTGGTGTTTTTTTGGAATGCAAGAGAATGAAGATAAAATGCTGATTGAAAATAAATCTATAACAGCTAAGAAGAATAGACATGAAATGGCTGAATGAATACTCTTTATTTCCTTCAATCACTAATATCAAATTCTTTAAACACATGATAATTTCTGTTTTACATGCAAGAGATATAAATGAAAACATATGAAAACCTGGGAATTCGCCTTGAACCCTTGATCAGATTTTATTTACAGCCAATCTAGCACTTGTCCCTGTCTCTTTGGTTTGTAAATCGACCTTCTAACCTAGCCGTACTTGCTGCTAGTGATATCAACTTCAAAGTAAAGGCATTTCCCTCAAGATGAAAGCCATCCTTCTCTCCCAGGCCGTACAACTCTTCTCAACATTAAATGCTCTTTAAAATTGTTAGTTTTATGATCAGATTTAATGCACAGAAAATTAATTTAAAATCAGACACAATAACACAGCAAATACCCTAGGAAAACCCTCCTCTTGAGGGAGAAAAACCCAACAACAAATATATCTCTTATATATATGAGCAATGGCAACAAGTCTCTTTACAATGAGGCCACATACAAGGCTGATAATCAACACCAGCAATGATGTAACACAAACTAATAGTCTGCCCTTCAATCTGCACTTGAATAGACTCACAATCTGCCTTAGAATAATTCGCACTAGATAGAATAATCTGCACTTGATATAATTCGCACTTGAGAAGAAGGAGATCGAAATTGCTTGATACACAAATGAGAGAAAGTGA
Organism: Sequoia sempervirens; assembly: GCA_007258455.2. Taxonomy (NCBI): domain Eukaryota; kingdom Viridiplantae; phylum Streptophyta; class Pinopsida; order Cupressales; family Cupressaceae; genus Sequoia; species Sequoia sempervirens. Next base: position 41,615 of record VDFB02230097.1, read on the forward strand.
CTTTCTATATATACATGTTTCTTAGAGGGGTCACACCTTTTCAAGGACAAGGTTGGCCACCATAAAAATAATTAAAAATAATAAATAATAATTACAAAGGAGGTCAGCCATCTTAGAGATATGTTGCCATTAAATAATTACAAATAATTAAGGAAGTATGAAGCCCGAAGCTGCAATAACATCAACAAAAATATTGTCTTTTTTCACCTCCAATGAAGAATGATGTTTGATGTTTGCTTCTAATTATCAAACTTAAAATTTGAGATGAAAGTTCTGATATAATCTCAAGAAAATATTCTTCAATCAGCTCAAAGGAGACTCTTGAATGTAGCCTCTCTTATGCCAAAATTCGGTGGATCTTCCACCACCTCAAATCAGCTCTTCCCACAAATATTTTGCATTCTTCAATGGTGATCAAGATCTGAAACCCCAGCTTCAGGTGAGAAAAACTCCAGCAAAGGAAAATGTCAAATATTCTCAAGTGAAGTCGACTTTGCCTTGAAAGCTTTTATACTCTCACTAAAAAGTTCGATTTTCTCAAGTGGCACCTTTTTAGTCATTAAAAATGAAATAAACTTCACTTTTAAGTAATAGTTTGACTTTGGCACAATAAAATAATATTTAATCACTTAATGAGGGTAATTGCTTCATGTACTTTAAGTGGCCCCCTTTTTATAAAGTTAATAAATAACTTTATAATATAACTTATTATTATTATAATGTCATTAACACTTCTTCCCTCATTAATAATTTATTAATTATGCCATGAATAATCGTGCCACTCATGACACTGCCAAAGTCAGGAGTCCAGGTGCCCTACCAAAAATAACATGTCCATAAATATCACTTAATATAAATAGTAAGTGTCCAAAAACTGAGCCAGTGAACAAAACAGATGCTAGAACCTGAACCCACTGAAACCACTGCCATGTGTAATGTCCCAAATGTCGGGGAAACAATCTAGATGGATCCTCTAAACACACTGCTAGCTCACGAGGGTCAAGTGATGAGCTAACCCCTAGTCACCTAATGCTGACTAAGGAGGGGACATTACATCTTATTCCCATAAACACATACCATACTATCCCAAAAACTCAGAAATAACAAGTAACTGGGAGGGATCTTAACAAAAGACACTAATCAACAATGAAGGGTTCAAATACATAAGCCGTTTCTATCCCAAACACCCAAGGTACCCACTGAAAGTTGAACAACACTAATGTTTTGGTCTGTATCATTAATACAAAAAGATTTTCTGAGTTTTTCTAATGCAACAATTAACATACAGCCACTTTAACCCTAGCAACCCATGTTACACACTTCAATAATCAGGGTTACCACAATACCAGCAATACAAAATGATGCATACATATAAAAGGCTCAGACCTGGTTAATCATCGCCACCGGTCTGGAATAGAAGAAAAAACCATAGATCATATTCAGGAAGTCGCCTCCATCTCCTCTCTAGCACGTCTTCTCATGGTTGCCAAATCTGAGATTCATAAATAAAACTCGTATCCTCCAACTCTGAAGGGCACCGGCTAGAGATGATCTCTCACATCTGAAACTGGATGGTGGTTCACAAACCCTAGCCAAAATGGCTCGATGCAGTGCTGCTGTGAAAAATCCTCTTTCAAAAAAGTGTCGATCAAAAATAAAGCTCCTCTAATATAATTTCCATGAAGCCCGATAAAAGAACTTTTCTTTCCTTTTGTATTTCTTTTCCCCAATCAAAAATTAAAGTGACTTTGCATAGTTCTTTTATTGAAATATTTCCCTTAAGTCACTTTAGTCAATTTTCATAAAGTCACCTTATAAGAATAATTTAATTAATTATTTAATATTACCTTAGAGAATTTAGGTAATAATTAAACAATTAAATAAATGACTCCCTTTTTCCATCAATTGCCTTCGGGAGTTAAAAAGGCAACAAAGCATTATGTGGCTAGCTGAAAGGGGACATTTCAGTTTGATAGAGAAATGGAAAATTTGAGAAAAGATATTAAGCTTGTAGTATAGCAGTGGCTTGAGGAAGGATACCAAGAATATGTTTGGTATTGGCCAATGTGCAAGAAGGTGAAGTGGCCCGTAAAGATGATTGTTAAGAAAAGAAGGCATCGGATGGCTTCTTTGAAAAGAGAAGATGAATCAAATAAAGAAGACAAATCAATTGGCATTGGCATGAAGGAAGTGTAAGAGCAAGTGTAGAGGTAATGAGAGAACAATGTTCTCAAACAGACACATATACAAAGGGCAATTGAGAAGAGACACATTCAAGGAACCAACGGGTTGGTGATGATAAGAAAGTTGATAAAAAGATAGGTATAGCTGAGATAAAGAAAGAAACAAGAAAGCAAGCACAAGGAGCTAGTGAAGAGGCACATTGGCCTCATGGTTTTTATCCAATGTATGTTGATGATAATGTTTGTATAGGTGTAGACCAAGGAGAGAATGAAGAGGATGAAGAAATGGACAACGGTAATGAGGAATATGAAAGAGAAATAGAATTTTGGAGTCTTGCAGTTGAGAAGGATATACGAAGAAGATACAAGATGGAAGAACGAAACAAAAAAGTGAAAACCAAGATTCATAGAGCCGATAAAGTCAAGCATAGAGAGGATCAAGAGGAGGTCAGAGAATAACTAAGTATACAACACAATTGGAAGCAGAGAAAAAAAAAGACCATCATTTGAGATGGAAATCAAAATTCTCTTGGCTCGGGAGTATGATGCAGGAGCATCTAGCAACCTAAAAAATATAATTTTTGAATTTTGATGTTAGGAGTCTTTATTGAATGTGTGAAGGTATTAGAGGAAAATGGAAGACCATGTAGGGTCTTTTTACTTGTTTTTCTTTTTAGTTCTAGGTTGCAAAGTTGCAAAAAAGTGCATATTTGGCAAGTTTGATGCAAAAAGACATAAGGTTACATTAGGTTTTTGAAAGAAAAGCATGCATTTTCGAATGGTAACTGTTTTTTATGTTGATTCATGTTGAATCAATGAGAATACACACTCCAAGAGGCTGTGGGAGAAAGATTTCATGAAATACCCTTTTTTTTGTCAATTTTATGTCTATATTTTGCAATTACAGTCTAAAAACAGCATTGTACGGCCATGTACGAATCCATGTCAGGATCTGTGATTGAATGGGATGATAGAGAATTGTTTTAAGAATCCAATGCAATTGGTTTGGTGTGATTTCATTGTGTTTTGAGCAAGATATGGCAAAAATACTACCAGCAGTCCTGTTACAGACCTAGGGTTTTCAGCAAGCTTAAAAAAATCATAACTTTTGTTTGCACTGTCAAAAATTGATGAAACTTGGTGAAGTTATTTTTTAGGTTGCTTCCCAGGTTCCCACCAAAGGATAAGTCCTAATTCAATCATTTTTGTGATTTATGAATGTCTGAGTGTGTTCTTTGTCATAAAGATTGTCAAAACCTTAGGTTTCTATGAGGGTTTAAGCAAGAAACTTGTTTCTTTGAGTTCACCCTAACAAGTGGGGTTTGAAAAACCTTCAGTAGAGTCTATAGAATCTGAAAACATTAATTTTCTTTCATTTGTTTATCCCTCTGCATCATTTTGGTATCAGAGCCTCAAAGGTCTAGAAAGAGGAAGTTGAGAGTTTCAAATGGGTTTGATGAAGAAGTTAGTTATATTCATTGATTCTTGGAGAGATGTGTATTGCAGATTGACAGGTTAACGTGAAGAACTTGGGTACCAAAAGGCTGGGCAAGAGGAAAAGCTGAGAGAAGCCCTAGGTGAGGTATCACAAAGTTAAGAAGAGAAGATAGAAAGATGCAGCAACACGATAAGAAAGAAGGCCTCAAAAAGAAGGACAAGATGAAAGTCAATAAGATAAGACAAGATGCAGAGTTTGATAGAAAAATGGAAAAATTGATGAAAGATATTAAGCTTGTAGTATAGCAATGGCTTGAGGAAGGATACCAAGAATATGTTTGGTATTGGCCAAAGTGCAAGAAGGTGAAGTGGCCCGTAAAGATGATTGTTAAGAAAAGAAGGCATTGGATGGTTGCTTTGAAAAGAGAAGATGAAGCAAATAAAGAAGACAAATTAATTGGCATTGGCATGAAGGAAGATAAAGAGTGTCTTCAAGCTAAGTGAAGCATAAGAGCAAGTGTAGAGGTAATGAGAGAACAATGTTCTCAAGCAGACACATATACAAAGGTTCATTGAGAAGAGACACATTCAAGGAACCAACAAGTTGGTGATGATAAGAAAGTTGATAAAAGGATAGGTATAACTGAGATAAAGGAAGAAACAAGAAAGCAAGCACAAGGAGCTAGTGAAGAGGCACATTGGCCTCATGGTTTTTATCCAATGTATGTTGATGATAATGCTGGGTAAGATCCATAAAAAGAAGTTATCATGATGAAGTCTTGTTTGATGTAATATCGATGGATGTGTGTCACCTACTATTAGGGAGGCCATGTCAATTTGACCAATAGGCTATATATGATGGGAGTGAATATATGTATACTATAACCATAAATGGTTGGAGACATGGGTTAATGCCATTGAAGGATAAAGAGGACCAAGTTTGTAACAATTTTAGGATATGTGATGCAGGAGCATCTAGCAACCTAAAAAAATGTAAGTTTTGGATTTTGATGTTAGGAGTCTTAATTGAGTTTGTGAAGGTCTTATAGGACCATGGAAGACCATGTAGGGTCTTTTTACTTGGTTTTTTTTTAAGCTCTAGGTTGCAAAGTTGCAAAAAAGTGCATATTTGGCAAATTTGATGCAAAAAGACATTAGGTTACATTAGGTTTTTGAAAGAAAAGCATGTATTTTCAAATTGTAACTATTTTTATGTTGATTCATGTTGAATCAATGAGAATACACGCTCCAAGGGGCTGTGGGAGCAATATTAAATGAAATACCCTATTTTTTTGTCAATTTTCTGCAATTACAGTCTGAAAACAGCATTGTATGGACCTCTACGAAGCCATTTCAAGATCTATGATTGGATGGGATGATAGAGAATTGTTTTTAGCATCCAATGCAATTGGTTTGGCGTGATTTCATTGTGTTTTGAGCAAGATATAGAAAAAATACTACCAGCATCCGTGTTACAGACCTAGGGTTCTCAGCAAGCTTAAAAAAATCATAACTTTTGTTTGCACTGTCAAAAATTGATGAAACTTGGTGAAGCTCTTCTTTAGGTTGCTGCCCAGGTTCCCACCAAAGGAGAAGTCCTAATTCAATCATTTGTGTGATTTATGAAGGTCTGAGGGTGTTCTTTGTCATAAAGATTGTCAAAACCTTAGGTTTCTATGAGGGTTTAAGCAAGAAATTTGTTTCTTTGAGTTCATCCTAACAAGTGGGGTTTGAAAAAACTTCAGTAGAGTCTATAGAATCTGAAAAACTATGCAAAGGCCGCGACTTCAACACCAAAATGCCACGATTTCTCAAATAATATTCTCCAATAATCAACCTATTTTGTTATTGATTCCAATCAATAATAAATCAATTCCTTGTGATGCCAAGATGATTCGAATAATCTTCAACAAAGTAATTAGAATATCTTCCCTCATTTATATATATATATATATTTAGAAGACTATCTTGCTTAGATAAATCTGATCGGATTTCTTGAACCCGCTCTGATACCATGTTAGTTTTAGGATCAAAAATGTCAACAAGCAGAAAATACAACACAATGAACAATGAACACATTGATTACCCTGGGATTTCTTGACCTTACTAGAGAAATAGAAATTAGGTCTAATCATATTGTTAGTGAGTTTGATTTCTATGATGGTATCTCTATTCCACTTTTGGATTCTCTCACATGCTCTCCTGGGATTGAGTCATTCATCCTTTCATTGGAATGGGTCCTTTATCTGGATAAGACTATCTACTCTATCCATTCATTCCAATGAGCCCATATCAAATAGGCTAGAGAAAGGGTGTTTAATTGAGTTAAAGAGTGTGAGATTGGGACGACAAAAGAGTTTTACATTGGAAGAAGAGTAGTTTTAGAAGAGAGTTAATTAATTGATATTCAAGATGAGGATGCAAACCAATAAATAGAAATTGAAAGAGTATAGGCCTAAAGAAAATATCATTAAATCCTTTCTAAAATTGGGTCATAAGTCATAGATTAACACCCTTACAGTTTGTGGAAGTTTGGAAGTTTGAATTATGAGAAGCTAATAGATAGGATTACATTTAGAAGAGTATTTAAAATATTAGCGAATGGATGATCTAAAGAGTGTGAATTTTGCATGCGGAAAATTGAAAAGACAAACTCGTGGGATCAAGTACAATTCGAAATAGTTAAAATGAGGAAAGATAAAGACTTGGAATATGGTAATTTTGGTGTCGAGGGAAACTTAAAGTTAAAGGATAGGAATTTGAAAGATTATGCTCCTGAATTCTATAACTGAGTATGTCACATTGAAATTGATGAAGTTTGGAAATGGTCTCTTCCTTTCCATTCAAGGTGAATTTGTCATAGGGGAGTTGCATACTAAAGAGGATGTAGGGATATAATATTTAAGAACAAAAGAGAAGTTTCTAGATAGGAGAAAATTGTAAGAACAAGATGTAAGGGTATAGGAAAATTGTTGGCAGAGACAAAGATTTTGGGGAACAATTATGGAGGAAAAAAATCAAACTCTCCTCATTTCTGATTGTGATTAGTTAATTATAATCATTCTCAAAGAAGAAGTGGAATTAAGAGGAAGAAGAGGTTGGTGGTGTTTTATTTGTGATAAGAGATAAATATGCAATCAATATAAAAGGTAGTGGCTTTTGGACTTGTTGTAGGAGAGTCAAGCTCTTGAAATCCCATCTGTAGGATAGTGAGAGTGAAATTGAAAAATGAGGGCAGATTACAAAGAAATGGCCAAAAAGTCCACAAGTCAAGTTCAATGTAGAGTTAGAGAAGAGGGTAGAGATAAATAAATGTGATTGTCAAGGTAATTCTAATGTAATGAGTTTCAGACAATCAATGAAGAATCTCAAATATTTCATTTAATGTAAAGTTGAATTTAGTAGATAAGTAGAAGTGGGTTTAATTCTTCTATTAGTGTGTTGAGTTTCTATAACAACTCCAGAAGAGAAGAAATTATGGGGCTTCACTATATTAAAGAGGAGTGTGAGATAAGACTCAAAGATGGATACTAATTGGAAAAAGAAATGGTGGCCTCGCAATATGGGCTTTTAATTTTGGAGAGATGTTGAGAATCATGCAAGCCAAATTTGATGCAGACAAGGTGGAGAAACACCATACCCAACTCAATTTGATCCAATTCACACAAGGAAACAACCTTTCAAACCACTATTCTCCTAAACTGTCCATAGACAACACCTTTAGGCTTATAGGCCTCAAAATCATCAAATGGATCTAATTTATTAAGAAGGCCGTACAAAGGCAAAACCAATGCCTTCAAATACTTCCAAAAAGACCTAAGACAACTTTCCCACAGATTCAAAGAGAGTTCTTTGACACAATATTGAAAACCACCAAACTGCCCTGTTTTTAGGACACCAATTAGCCTAGATTTACAAAGGAGGTCTATCCTAAACCACTAGTCTTCACAAAAAATCGTTGGAAAGTCATCTGTTATGTGTCAAAAAATCAAATTCCACAATTTATTTTCAGTTTCAAGGCTTCTTTATTACTGTTCTATGAAACCCTCCTTTATCATGCATTAACCTAGGGTTTTAATGAAACTCATATCTCCCGGATTCCAGAAGCATAGCCAATGCATCAAACATCATGGATACACCCTGAATAAACTCACAAATACATCACAATATCAATCCCTTTACTGTTTCTTTACAAACTTTCATGGACACCCCTGTTCCACATGAAAATGCACTCAATCTACCCTAGGGCAGCATCCCCAACCACCTAAATTGTTTCCTCTATGCATATAAAGCATGAAAAATGTTACCCTACCATAGTAGATTTCCTTAGCACCGAGAAAAAACATTGATAGTAGGTGGAAGGCTTAAGCCATTAAATTAATTCCCAAACAGTGCCTTTTCTGCACTACACACGCAGTTCCAGAAAATCTATGAATGCTCTCTCCAAAATGAATGTTAAACCTTCAGAATGAGTTCAATGGAAAGGTAAGACATATATCTGCATGACACTGAAGGGTTTAAGTCATTAAAAGTTCGTACTATTCCGTACACAGCCTGCAAAGTTCAGGAAAACAGTGAATAACAGAGATTTGCACAAGAAAACGTGGTGTTGCTTCTTGAAAATTCAATACAATGCTTCTTCCCCCCTTTCAAGCCTTGAAGAGGCCTTATATACATTTTCAAACCTCAACTACCTCAAACTAACATTTGAATTGTTTAACACTAAATTGCATTTGTTGTCAATGTTGCTCTTGTCAACATTTTACAATGTTTTTGCATTTTTCACCCAATTGACCACCTGAAACACCCTCCAATACACATTATATGGTCTTGTAGACCTTATTCAAAGCAAATAAACATCAAAACTGTTAATGTTATGGCAGCTTCGTGTTTATCCTTCCAGCCACGAATGAAGACATAAATAAATATAGCCTATCGGCTATTTATTTATATGAGATATTTAATGTGAAGGGGCGCTTCACTTGGCAACAATATAGTTCTAAAAGGGCCGACCTTCCTTGATATTCACATCTTTTATTTTGTAATTATATTTTTATTATGGCCGACTTTACTCTTGAAGAGGTGCGACCTCTCTCATACAATGTATAAATACAAGTTCACATTCCATCCATTATAGATCAAACAAGTTTGATTCATTTGATACGAGTGCGAATTTATTCAAGAGCAGGTTGCGTATTTTCTTTAAGGGCAGATTTAGATATTTATAGGAGCAGATTATTATCTGTCTTTGCATCTTGTGTAGGTGCAGAATAGTGGCCTTGTGATTGGCCTCATTGTAAAGAGAATTGTTGCCTCTATTTATATATAGAAGAAAGATATTTGTTGCTGGGTTTTTCTCCCTCAAGAGGAGGGTTTTCCCAGGGTATCTGCTGTGTTATTGTCTGATTCTGAATTAATTTTCTGTGCATTAAATCTGATCATTAAAATTTAACATGGTATCAGAGCGGGTTTGAGAGGATCGTGATCAGATTATTTCTAATCAACATACCCTATTCACTCATTTGTCTAAATCAGTCAAGATGGTGAACGGTTTGAAGGTTGAGGATAGACTCGAGGGAGCATCTAACTTCACTTCATGGAGATTTAGGATCATGCTTACCTTGCATGAAAATGACTTGGGAGAGTTCGTGGAGTTTAGCGTTCCTGAACCTGAGGAGGAAGAAGCGAAGTTACAATGGGTGAAGAAAGATATTAAAGCAATGAAGATATTGGTTGATTCCGTCAAGGATCATATTGTGCCTATCGTCTCTAAGTTGAAGGCAGCGAAAGACATGTTCAAAACATTGGAAGAGATGTACGAAATCAACAATACCAGCTGAGCGCTTGCACTGAAGCAACAACTTCATCATGTGAAGATGGCGAAAGGTGAATCAGTGATTGCATACTTTATGAGGATTGCAGATTTGAGAGATTAGCTCTCGACAATAGGGCATATGGTTGATGACAAAGACCTGACTATGCTTGCTCTCAATGGTCTACCTTTGTCTTGGGAATCTTACATTTAGGGAATTAGTGCAAGATCAAAATTGCCTAAGTTTGATTGCCTAAGATCAAATTGCATTCAAGAGGAATCAAGGTTGGTGGCAAGAGGCGTTGGTCAAAGTTCAAAGAATGAAGACATTCATGTTCTCGCCTCCCATGCTTCAAAGAAGAAAGGAAAAGATGGAAGGAAAGGATTCTTCAAGAGGAATCGGGACAAGGAAAATGATGATGCACCTCCATTCAAGAAGAAGAGGGATATGTCCAAGATTCAATGCTTTAGGTGCAATAAGTTTGGGCACTTCGCCAAGTATTGTCCAACTAGACCTAAGCAACAAGTTACCGTTGCAGATGTTGATGATGCTTCTCCACAAAAGGATTCAAGTGAATATTTGTTCTATTCGGCATTATCAAGTAGTGTACCTTCCGACACCAACACTTGGATAATCGACAGTGGTGCTTCACTACACATCACTGGCTTTAAGGAGCACTTATCAAGTTTGGTGGAAAAGGAATCTTCTAAACAAGTCATCATTGGAGATGATGCTAGCTACTCCGTGAAAGGAATTGGGACCTCTACACTTCATTTGGATTCCGGCATATCACTTCAATTGGGTAATGTTCTTTCTGTTCTTGGAATCAAGTGCAATCTTATTTCTATATCAGCTTTGGAAGATAAAGGATATCAAGTTGCCTTCTCCAAAGACAAAGTTCTAGTGTGGATGGAGAACTCTAGCTTCAAGGATGCTCAAGTAATTGGAGTTAGACATGAAAACCTTTACAAGGTCTGCACACATTCTTTACAAGCTTTGGTTCATGACTCTTCAAGTCTTTGCGATCTTTGGCATCGGAGATTGGCTCACTTACACTTTCGAGCCTTACCTATCATGGAGAAGATGGTGACGGGCCTTCCTAAGTTCAATCAGGAGCACGAAGGTAATTGCAAGGGCTGCGCATTGGGTAAGAATATAAAAGCCCCTTTTCATAGTAGAGAAAATAGATCAAGTGTATTTTAGATCTTATTCATTCTGATTTATGTGGTCCTATGTCTGTTTCGTCTTTGAGTGGATTCTTGTATTATGTTTTGTTTATTGATGACCACTCTAGGAAGACTTGGATTTATTTTTTGAAATCTAAAGAGTCTGAGGAAGTGTTGGATAGGTTTAAAGAGTTTAAAGCATTGGTAGAAAATCTTTCTGGTAAAAGAATTAAGGTCCTTAGATCTGACAATGGTGGAGAATACACCTCTGGTAGTTTTTGGAATTTTTGTATTGATGCAGGGATTAAGAGGGAGTTTTGTGTTCCCTATAATCCTCAACAAAATCGTGTTGCAGAAAGAAAGAACAGGACAATCGTGGAAGCAGCAAAGGCCATGATTCATGATCAAGATTTGCAAACCTTCCTATGGGCAGAAGCTTCCAGGACAGTTGTATATGTTCAGAACAGAAGTCCTCATAAGATCTTGGAGAATATGACTCCAGAAGAAGCCTTTACAGGGAAGAAGCCTGAAGTCAGTCACTTGAGGATATTTGGATGTCCTGTCTATATTCATGTTCCCAAGGAAAAGAGAACCAAGTTGTAGCCTTCTAGCAAGAAGGGAATATTTGTGGGCTACAGTGAGACATCAAAAGCCTACATAATTTACATTCCAAGTCAGAAGATGATCGAGATCAGTAGGGATGTCACATTCGAGGAAGATGTTGCATTCAAGAGATCCAGGGGGATTCATATGGAGATTGATAATGAAGAGTCTCCTCAGGATATGGAAGTTGACCATACTTCTGAGATTCAAAGGGAGACTTCAGAACCAAAAGAAGATATTGATCCTATTGAACCCTTGGAACCTACTGATGGGCCTATTGACATTGTTGTTGGGAGAAAGAGACCTCTATGGGCCAGTCGTACTATGCAAGAGGCTGAAAGTTTTGCAGCTACTAGAGGCACATTCAGAGAAAGCAAAAGGCGACATAAGTTCTCCAGTTATGTTGCCTTGATGAGTCAGATTATAGAATCCGAGCCTACCTGTGTTGAGGAAGCATCTAGTCATCAGGTTTGGAAAGACGCTATGATAGAGGAGTATCAGTCAATTCTTAAGAATGATGTTTGTGATATTGTTCCTAGACCCGAGGGCAAGTCTGTGGTATCTTCTAAATGGCTATTCAAGATTAAGCATGCTGCAAATGGAAGCATTGAGAAGTACAAAGCAAGATTTGTGGCTTGTGGGTTCTCTCAGAAAGAGGGAGTTGATTATGAAGAAAATTTGCTCCTGTTGCTCGCTATACTTCTGTCAGAATCATCATTGCTATTGCTACATCTAGAGGATGGAAGATTCACCAAATGGACGTAAAGACAACCTTTCTCAATGGAGTTATTGAGGAAGAAGTTTATATAGAGCAACCTAATGGATTTGAGGTTCATGGGAAGGAGTCACATGTTTGCAAATTGAAGAAAGCCTTGTATGGTCTTAAGCAGGCTCCTCGTGCATGGTACGAAAGGATTGATCGGTACCTATCAAGTTTGGGCTTCTTGAAGAATGATGCTGATTCAAATCTCTACTTCAAGGTAATCAATGGTGATGCATTAATTTTGGTTTTATATGTTGACGATCTGATCCTTACTGGAGAAGATCACCTGATTCTTGAGTGTAAGAAGGAGTTGACTTCGAATTTGAGATGAAGGACCTTGGGCTCATGCATTACTTCCTTGGATTAGAAGTCTGGCAGAAACCAGATGAGATGATTCTAAGTCAAGGAAAGTACACCATTGATATACTTAAGAGATTTGGTATGATGGATTGCAAATCCATGTCCACACCTATGGAGACCAACTTACACAAGTTGAAGGAGGCTGCAGCTAATTCAGACTTGGTGGATCCTACCTTGTACAGACAGCTAATTGGATCTTTGATGTATCTAGTTAACACTAGACCTGACATTTGTTATGCAGTAAGTGCACTTAGCCAGTTTATGTGTGATCCGAGACAGATACATCTTGTTGCAGCTAAACATATCCTGAGATACTTGTGTGGCACCTGTTGGATATGGGTTGAGGTATACTTTAGATGCAGACTTGGAGTTACATGGTTTCACTGATTCTGATTGGGCAGGTTGTGTCACAAATCGAAGAGCACCTCTGGTTGTTGCTTCAATTTGGGTTCAGCTATGATTTCCAGGTGCAGCGAGAGGCGGTCATCTGGCGCCAAAGCAGGCGAGTAAGTGCTAGCTTGTATGGCAACTTGAGGGGTGGCCGTAAGCCCTTTGCGAGTTGTTTGGACAATCAATGGAGCCTACTATCATTCATTGTGATAATCGAGTTGTGTGAAACTTCAATCACGTGTGTTCCATGAGAACCAAGCACGTGAGATCAAGTACCACTACATGAGATATGAATGCTTGGTAATGTAGATTGAGGTACATCGGCCCGATGAGGCGGGCAGATATTCTCACCCAGCCTCTTACCCGGGATAAAGTTTGTGTACTTCGAGATAAGCTTGGTATGGTGGAGAATCCAGCCTTGGTGAGAAAGAGTCTCAATCGATGAGCCTTGTTTAATGAGTTCTTCTCTATGAAGAGAAGTTCGAGTGAAATCCCTTGTTAATGCATTTTTCTCACGAGGCGAGGAGGAATTTGAGGTGCAAGCCCTTGTTAATGCATTTTTCCTCTAAGGCGGAGGAATTTGAGGAAAGCCCTTGTTTCCACCCTCGGTGAAGTCATGGTGGATGTCATGGTATACTCCATGACATATGTTGTGCTTGTGTTTCACCCTCGAGAGAGTCATGGTGAAATCGCGTTGAGGTGACAACATCGCAAAGTGATGAACACTTGTACTTACCATAGTATGGTTGTAGCCATTATGGTTGATATCGTGTTGAGGCGATATCTAATATCACGATGAGGTGATATTTTTCTTTTCACATTCGGTTGTAGTCAATGTGGTAGACATCACGTTGAGGTGATATGTCCTGTGTAGCTGGAAGTTCTCTCCCTAGCCGAGAGGGAGTGTTAATGTTATGGCAGCTTCAGGTTCATCCTTCCAGCCATGAATGAAGACATAAATAAATATAGCCTATTGGCTATTTATTTATATGAGATATTTAATGTGAAGGGGCGCTTCACTTGGCAACAATATAGTTCTAAAAGGGCCGACCTTCCTTGATATTCGCATCTTTTATTTTGTAATTATATTTTTATTATGGCCGACTTTACTCTTGAAGAGGTGCGACCTCTCTCATACAATGTATAAATACAAGTTCACATTCCATCCATTGTAGATCAAGCAAGTTCGATTCATTTGATACAAGTGCGAATTTATTCAAGAGCAGGTTGCAAATTTTCTTTAAGGGCAGATTTAGATATTTATAGGTGCAGATTATTATCTGTCTTTGCATCTTGTGTAGGTGCAGAATATTGGCCTTGTGATTGGCCTCATTGTAAAGAGAATTGTTGCCTCTATTTATATATAGAAGAGAGATATTTGTTGCTGGGTTTTTCTCCCTCAAGAGGAGGGTTTTCCTAGGGTATCTGCTGTGTTATTGTCTGATTCTGAATTAATTTTCTGTGCATTAAATCTGATCATTAAAATTTAACAAAAAAAACTTTCAACCTCCCTAGACACTTCTATGATCAACATCTAATGCTCCAATTGTGAGCATAAGGTGTAGGTGCTCTTGCACCAAAATTGGATGCTATAAAGACAACATAAAAAAAGGAATTTCTGCAAAAGAGAGTGAAAAAATTGATGTTCAAGCCAACTGAGCAGTCCTACAACTAGAAGTGCTAACAAAGAGTATATAACTAGAGAAAATATGATCAAAGCCATCTTAAAATTGAGAGACAAGTCAAAGATTGATATCCCTAAGGTTATTTCTGATGTACTTTGATTGGTTAATTATTAATTGCTCATCTCTAAAAAAAGTATTTGTATGTGAAGGGAGCACAAAACACATCTTCTATCTAAGTTGAAGAGCATGAAAGATATTTCTGAGGAATGTACACTTGATCCGTAGATTCCTCAATGAACTTTTTGAAAAGACACCCAATACACCTTAATGTAAACTTGATACACAGTTTCGGGATCACATCTTTTAGGTATTTTAGAGCATTTTTTATACATCCTATGATGACCAATTGCTTGGCTAACTTTTGATTTATACAAGATCACTTGACCTTTTTGGTTTGTTATTAGATTTACATATTTACCCTTCTCATGTACAATGTCTCTAAAAGAATATTAGAGGACTAGTTTTCAGAATTCATTAACTCAGGTAATCATCTGCAGTTGGTTAGAAAGTATTTTGTGTCAACATATATTGGGTCCTCAATAATAGATTCTTTCTCTCCTTCCTTGGGTCCAAAGGGGAAGTACATCTATCTAAATTCCATCACATTGTATTGAGATTATTTACTTCATAATTTAAAATTAAGTTTTTTAAAATGCATACATAATAACATATTGAAATTGGACAAATATACAACCAAACACAATGCAGCCCAATTGGCAAGGAAAAATGCAAGCCCAAAGTTACCTTAAAAGGGGTGCACTACTAGATTAAAATATACAAGAAACCTCAAAAGAAAATGAAAAGGAAAGTTAAAAAGAAAGGATAGAGAAAATGCTCGAAAATAGCAAACAACGATTATTCAAAAACAAAATCATGAGTGGAATAACTTCATTTTTTTTACTAAATGTCCATATTATAAAAAAATCAAAATGGATAGAGAAACACACCTAGAGTTGGGAAAAATTATGAAGAATTCTAGATTTTTTGGCCTTGCTTAACTCTCTTCTGTAGATCCATATGTTCAAACCTTCATCCAAGAGTTCTTAAGGCTTTTAGACTAATAACTTGAATTCACAAATGGTCAACCCAAAAAATCATTGGTTAACCTTCTATAATGCAAACAAAATTCAATTAAAAAAAAATCCAACTGAAATTGGAGGTTGATATAAGAGATATCTATAGTTATTGGAAATGTTCTGCCCTCTTCTACTGGCACTAAATCCAAAGTTGCACCCAAGAAAGTGTTAAAAAAATGTAGATTAAAATTGTCAATGAAAAAGCGGGTAACTGAAAAATTCATTACTTAATAATGCACATTACAAACAAAATTCAAAATAGACAGAAAACCCCACCTGGGATAGAGACTAATATGAAGAGATTTTTTGTTCTCTGTTAGCTCCGTCATGCGCTCTTCTGCCGACCCATATGTTAAAATCTATCAAAAAAAGACAGACCAAAAAATCATTGATCAGTAATCATACACAAAATTCAAAAGAGCCAGAAAAACCCATCTGAACTTAGAAGCTAATATGAAGAATTCTCTATATCTTTTAACCTTGTCCTACCCTCCTCTGCAGACTTACAAGTTCAAATCAGCATTAGCTAGTGGTTAATGAAATTAGACTTACATAATACAAATTTGGAAAATGTGTTCAAAGTCTTTGATTAATAATTCATACTGCAAACATAATTCAAAATGTCAATAAAACCCACTTGAAATTGAAGCTAATATGAACTGTTCATATATGTTGGCCTTGTCTTGCTTTCTTCTGCAAACACATACATTCAAGCCTACACCTATGAATGCTTAAAAAAACTAAAACTAAAATGCAAAAAATAGCAAACCAAAAGTGAATTGGTTAATGATGCATTCTGCAAACAAAATGTAAACTACAGAGAAGAAATCCACATGAACTAAAACTTAATTACGAAGATTTTCTATAGATGTTGCTTTTCTCACTTTTACCATTGGAGCAAACCTCAATTTTGCATTGGAGACATTTTATAAGGTCAGTTGAGATGGCACTCTTGTGCTGAAAAGTTCCAGTAGGATTTGATAAATTTTGTCAAAAAAAGGAGGAATCTGAGTACCAACCTTAATAAGACAAGTTTTTCCGTGAAGTTAACATTTTGAGTAATGCTAAATTTCTTGCTGAAAATATGCAAGAAAATATAATAAATATGCCAATTTTTTCCAGAAAACATTTCATGATCGTAGCTATTTTGGTAGTTCCTATTACTTTTTGGGAAAAACATCTCTAGTTCTGATTTATTTTTCTGTCTCAGGAAGGCTTTCTCTTCAAAAGAAGCCATTGTTGCATATACAACTACTGGAGGAAAGCCTGAGAGTTAAGATCAGAAACATGCCAGACAACCTAAATCGGAGCCAAAAAGAGCTCATAGCATCATCCTAATCATAAATAACCTTTGAGTAAACAGAGTAGCAAGCTAATTGGGCATGATTATGAGGAAATTCCATGTTAAATGCACTACAGCTGGAGTACTTTGGATGGGTCCAGGAATGCTTGAGCTTCACCCTTGTGAACATCACCTAGATGCAATGAGTGCTAAGTGGACCATTCATGCTCATGAGAGATTGGTTTGTGTGAACAACTACTCATGAAATATATGTTGATAAATATTTATTTGAAAGTATGGGTTTGAATCCTAATAAATTATAATATAATTTGATACATTGCAAGGAGACCACACATATGAAATGAATGATCTAGGGAGCTCTATATTGAATGATTCATAATGAATGACACTTGTTGAAGGTTTTGCAAATGAGGTAGAAAGCTATGTGGGCTTGATTGTGGGCCAAACTGCATCATGCATGAGCTGGAGAAGTATTGTGATGGGCGATCTCCTAGGAAGATTGAGTGGTTCATGCCAATGAGCATCATCTAGATGTAATGAGAGTGAAATGGACCATTCATGCTCATGAAATATGGGTTCTCGTGAACAAACTACGCATGGAATATGGTTTCTTGTGAGCAACTACTCATAAAATATGGGTTGATGAACATTGAAGATTGAATCAATATGATGCAGTTGAATCCTAATAAATAATCAAATAACTTTCAAATAAATTGATACACTATGGAAACACCACTTTAATCAAATAAGCTTGTTACGACCATACAATCAAAATTCAGGGTGTTTTTGATAAAAAATATCTCATTTTAGCATCTGCCCCGTGAAAGCTTTGCAATAATGCATGAACCATTAATTGCTCATGATTCACATAGGTTATCCACTTAGCGACAATGCACTTTGCTTTTGTTGATCTTATAAATATAGCCTCCATTCTTTTGAATTATTGAGTTCCTCCCCTTTTTCCTAGTTACTCTTAAAAAATCTATACTCTAGCCATGCTGAGTCTTTTCTAATTAAATTGTGTGCTACTGTTGTTACGACATAATCAATACAATTACACTGAAATTTCTAATTTTTCAGTATAAACAAAAGATTTTTTCTATCTTCTGGCTGACCTTGTCATTTTGAGTTCACTAATTATACCTGTACAGCTGACTGGGCCAATGTGCACTGTCATCCCACCAAATAGCATTTGGTGTATATAGAATAGGAATAATTTAATAAATAAACCTCAATAATCGCACAATGAAGTTGAGCTTCTCTATCTATCAACTATCATGTACTTGGAGGATAGAACAACAAATTCTGTTCTCCCAATGTCAGTAAGGTTGAGTATGGCTTCAACATGTTGGCTAGCTTTGGTAGACTGTTGATCTATTTGATTTCTCTTTGCCAGAAAATCTTCTATGTCCACAATCTGTTATTTGACCAGTCTATGCTGTTGTTTGAAAAGAATCTGGTTTTGTTTGATTGGCATGCACTATTGAACAGAATCTGCTGCTGTTTGACCAGATTGCATGTTGTTGACTGTGAACTTGTTGCAAGGTACAAGAATATTATCTCTGTAAATCTAAGTTGACTGTTGGTGTGTTGTTGATTGTGCACTTAAATCTTTTTTAAGCTGCTGTACTGTTCTTGACTAATGAATAAATTCCATCAATCATTAAAGTTGATTAATAAACTTATTCTTGACTAAACTATATACAATTGACCACGATGGGCCATGAATATATCTTGTTGAACAGTACATGACTGTTGTAAGAGACACTGCTCACAGATGCACATTGGCCCATAGTTGAGTTAAGTTAATGGGCAAGAATTTTTTTGGCTCATAGTTTGGGATAAGTATGGGTCTCTGCTTGAGTTTTGGTCTAGGTAACTGACAGGAATATTGCATGATTCACTGAGACCTGGAATTTTGTATGTGGATAGTGTAATGAATCACTCATTGCTTCCATTTAGCATGGGTGGGCAAGTTATGCTAGTTGACAGGGACATGGATGTTAGGACCTGTTCTAAGAGTAGGTCTTTTCTTATTGTCAATAAGGCATGCGATTCTGACAAAACCCCTGACAGCCATTGTAATGTCTATGAGCCGCAGCCACGCAGATGGAGGAATAAAATAATGAGTTTGATAGAATAATTGAAGCCTGACCTGTGTGAGCTATAACTTCAGCTGTGACTTTGTCATTGCAGGCACACAAGATAATTTGAAGATTCAAAGTACATATAGTGCCTAGTGAAAACCATAACAAACATCTTGATGTAAATGGCACTTTCTTCTTCCATGCGTATGTGGTGCATGTCTGGTGTTTTTATAAAGTCTGTGTGGATGCTACTGTCATATTCTTTGTTTATATTGCATTGATGTTGGGTAATCTACAGATATTTTGAGAACAGAATCAGTCTAAATATATTCAACTCCTCGTCAAGTAGAAGGTTCGACATGTTTACAATTCTTTTTATTGATACTGTCTGGCAGGAACATATGGTAGAAGATGGAGAGCGTGTGAACAGATTGTTTGAGAATGCTCCACAGGTTGGCATTGAAATCCAGGTACATAGCAGACTTGCGGTGTTTGGTTTTCAGTGTTTCTCTTTTCGAAAGTACCAATTCGTCCTATGAATATTAGATTGCTAAGGCAATAAATTAAGAAAAATAGATGAATGTGATAAAGCCAAGCTTATCCTGATCAAACAATAAGCATCTGGATTCTAATTGCTGAATTGACAAAAAAAGAATGAGAGGCATACTTAATGAATTTAATTTAGTTTTTTGTTTTCTATATGTAAGCGATAAGTACACCAGAATGTAAGCCCGCAGCTTAGCCAAAGGTGCAATTGGCAAATTTCTTTTACTTTTTTGTTTTCTGTAGGTAAGCAATAAGCACACCACAACGTAATCTGCAGCTTAGCCAAAGAAAATCACTCAAGAAGCCAGGAAATTCGATATAAATTATGGACTTTATGTATTGAAATCACTCAAGAAGCCAGGAAATTCGATATAAATTAGTTTAGATCAGCATGCAGGATGTTTCAACAAAGTTTATGGAAATCTGAATGAGATGCAAGAAGACTTATGCAAGGCTTAACACATTCAAAACAAGATTTATACAACTAAATGAGCAACTGTATGTTTTTTCTCAATGTATGCAAGCAATATGAATGCTAACGACACACACACTACTAAAGTGTAACTAAAATTGTGGGAAAAGCAAATACGATGTTTAATGTTTCCAATTGATGTGAATGCAAGAAAATGATGCTAAGAATGCTTTTGAAATACCAAAATGTAAAATGAGGTGACTTGTGAATGCTATCAACAATGCAAATGTAGGACTTGTAGTTTTGAGCTTTCAAAACTACACACAAGAGTAATTAGGAAAAATTGGACTAAAAATTTCATTGCAAAAATGGTTAATAATCCATTCTTGAAAACAAATTTCAAAATGCACAGAAAACCCAGCTGGAGTTGAAGCCTATATGACAGAATTCGTTATATTTGATGGCGTTATCCTACCCATTTCTCTCATACGAAGAGTGATTAACCAAATTAGACTGAAAAGAATCGGTACATAAATTAGCAACTCAGAAATTCACTGACTAATCATCTTTAAAAATTAAACTAAACAAATTTCTCTGCACCAGAAATTTCCATGCACCCAAAGAAAAATTGCACAATGACTGGATTGAGAATACAGAGGAAAGGAAAAATGCATAACTCTTTTAACACATACCGATTGCAGGCACCTTGTGATTCAAAATCCCCATGACTGGCTTGAGAAATTTCCATGCATAATTGTTTTAACAAATACAGTATGATCAATTGCACAGAGAGAGAGGGAGTAGATATGTCGGGCACCCAGCTACAAAATATCTGTCTTGACTGGCCTGAATGCGTTCTTGCGGCGGTTACAGATTTAAAAAAAAACTCGGCGAAGATACCGTTAATGTATCCCGTGTATATTTTTATAGGATTCCCATGAAAATTCAAATGATTGTAAGAACCTTACATATTTCATATATTATTAGAAAGGCAATAAAATGTTTTCTTATAAAGAATTCTAATTTTAAAAAATTATACAATAATAATTTGATAACTATTTTAAAATTAAATAATTTGTGTGAAAATCTAAATAAATAAATAAATAATTAGAAATATATTGACATATAATTGTAGTTTTTCATGTTTAGGAATCTATTGCTCACTATTATAAATATCTAAAATATATTTATCTATTTAAGAGTTAATTTTAAATTATTTTATTTTTATTTTAAAAGAGTTTTTTCATTATGTCTTGTTGTCATTGTAAAATGTTTCATGACATAATTATGCGTTCAGGACACTTCTATCACATCCTATAAAGGCACCCATTTTAGCTCATTGTGGATAGGTACATTGATCTACCTTGTCGATGACAAAGTGACACAAACTTGATAGTTTATTCCATGAGAGAAGTCACACAATCAATCTATGTCATATGCCACTAAGCTATCAAGAAAAAGCTTAGAAAAAAGAGTCATTTTTAGATTAATAAAAATTCATGGATATGAGTAGAAAATAGTATGTGATACCACTATGTCATCTTAATCTAATAGAATCTAATGTACATGAATGCCTCCCAAAGATCTTGCTTAGATACGGGTCTTCATTTCCTTCAATTTTGACAAAAGAGGCCTTGAAAGATAATGACTTGGCCTTTGCAAATAAAATAATGATCATTGTGTGTTGTGTTGCATATGATTCATCAAATATTATATGGAGCCCAATTTTTTTCTAAAAAAAATTACAAATATGCATTATGTAGTTATTTATTGCCTAATTTAGAAATATCAATATCATTCTTGAAATTGAGGCAGATTTTAGTGCCAACTTAATAATATCTTCAATATCTTTTGTATAGTTAAGTATAGACCTCCTTCACAATTGCTTTCCTATAATAGTATTAAATTCTAAACTATTCACTCACATAGCTAAAGATAATTAATCTAAGTTGATTTATGCTTAAATGTATGCATTTTATTGGATTAGCCTAGGCTGGGCTTAGGGGAGTTTGAAAGTGATGTTATTGACTAATACCTAGAATATACACCTTCCTCTCCAATTGTTTTCACCCCCTAACCTTTAAGTTGACCCTTCATTAATATTTCCTTGACCTCCTTTCAACTAGCAATCGACGATCATGAGTGGTGGTGGTGGGAGTATACAAATTCAAATGGAATTTTGATGTTCTTGTTCAATTTTCTTTTTCTCTTGGCTATATGAAAGAATGATAAATGACTATTTAGATTTATGTGATGAGTTTGTCTTCTAAGTAAAAAAAATGTACTCAAGCAAGGACTATTGCTAAGCTCAATATTGGATATGGTGTTATATGATATGCATGATAACAATTTGTGGTATCACCACACACTACATAATGATAATCCTCGTACCCTCTGTAGATTTTATAATATTAAAGATTATAAAAAATGCCTTAAGGAAACATATTCTAAGTCGTGGGATATTTGGTTGAAAATTTGTTAGAATGGAAATAACATCCAGTAAATGGTTAGATCCTTCTTACCTATTGATTCTACTACCACACTAATAAAATAGTAACAAATGACATGTTAGGATATGTTGAATTCATATCTATGGCCTAAGGAGTTATTAGGTGGTGATTGAACTAAATACTCAATGCATATTACTTGATCTTGGCATATGAGTTCTATTTGTAATTAATAGATAGATATAGCTTTGGGAACCTTAAAAAATTACCTAGGGTTTTCAATACTCAAGAATATGGTAGGAATGTGTTTGCCAAATTACCTAGCATACAACTATTGGAAGGTAATGATATATTTTTTTAGGAAAGTTTATGTACTAAGTAACCCTTAACCCCCATATGGGAAACTTGGGTTCTTTGCATTTAGTTCACATATTAAACTATGATGGATAGTGGAGTGAAGTGATTTTAAATCATTATCCCTATTATATTTGGTTGAGATATAATTTTTATTTCTATTTCTACATTACACCAAACACATAGATATTCCCATTAATTGTAGGAGAGTACATTAGACTTTCATTTTGGCTAGTTGTTCACTATGATTAGAAAATATCTTTTGAGCTTGATATTAATAGTCAATTGTTGATTGTTGTATTTTTCCATGAGGTTATGTCATGCAAAATGAATACAAATCACATGGCATAGTTATATTATAACTTAGTGAGGATTGAGTAGATAAAGTATTAGTTATAGAAGTGTCTAAGATATTAAAAGCTTATAATTACAATCATGGTAAGATTAAATCATCAAGCTTATACATCTTGAATAGAAGATAGTGAACGGTAGGTAATTTTCTTATAATATTCGGTTGATCATATTCAATGTCAACAATTTTATCGCCATCATACCTTAATCTTTAATACTTAAGCCATTTCATGATTTGGGTTGGTAAATATATTTATTGAACAACCAATAAGTGGGCATATTTTTTATTATAAGTATTGGGAGTCCTCCCACAAAATTAAAATTGTTGCATGTTATTGGAAAGTTATCTTTTGGGCATGGTTTGCATAGTCTCTTTTAAGCAAAGTCCTTGAGATGTAAACAATAATTATTTGTTAACTTGTCTTGTTAACCTTACTTGGTGGGGATGTTTACTTTGAATCCATTCTAAATGAAAGAGGTGAAATTTTATGGCATAAACTACAAACCCTCTAATTGATTAAAACTGATATATAGGTAGGACGATTTGAAATGAAGCCCCTAAGAGTATGTCTAGGGGTATGGATATATTTTGATATTGGGATATTGTCCTATATAGTGCATGATTGGAAGTAGTGGTAGAGAGTTGTTTCCATTACAAGGTTTAATAAGTTTTAGGATAACATTTCTAAATTGAAATAAATCTTTAAGTATATGAATCATTGGTGCCATAATTTAAAGTGGAACATCCTCAATAGAAAGGTCAATAACTATGACATATCAAGTGGTTGGTTATTTTATTTAGATCATATGAAGAATATAAATTTCCAAAATATGTGATGTGTCACACTTTGCAATGAAACTATAATCATTATGATGAAAAAATATTAGTTGTCAAGGGTGGTTATTAGATTGGTATTAGATCATAGTTTATATACTAGACTTATATAACTCACTAGACTTTGGGAATAAGTTGACAAGGTGAAAATATAGAGTTGTGTCCCACTTTTGGCCAACATAATATTTTTGAGAAAAATGGTTTCATTTGAAAGGTTTCCCAAGTGAAATGGTTTCCCATAAACTACGTGGACCTACATGACACAAAGGGTTTTTGCCAAAAATCTTTCACCATTAAATAAATAAATTTACTATATTAAAAGTGGAATCCCACATTCCATCCACCATTTTAAAAAAAAAATTAGAATCTAAATATTCTCTTCAATTTATAAAAAATATATTTTCAACTGATTTTAAAAAAATAAAAAATTAGAAACATGAACTACACTAAAAGTTCCCCATTTAATTAGTTTGTATCATTTTAAATTTTTAAACATACACATGTATATCACTTTTAAGAGCTCCACTTTGAAAAACTATATTTGTGCTAGAAATTTCCTTTATAAAAATGGGATATAGTTTTAAAATTTCACCTACAATATTATACTTTCTATTTCACTATGCTTATACTTGACACTCAGTATGAACTATGTAGAAAGAATTAAAATGCATAATAGAAGTCTAGTGGACCCATAACATATAAGTTGAGGTTTTAATTTTAGATATTACTATATGTTGACACTTCTAAAGATAAGGTCCAAGTATGGGGCTTGAATGACCCAAGGAGCCCAACAAAGATCATGTTACATTTGAACAAATAATATAGTTTAGAAAGGGAAAAATCTACCAATAAGTCAAAGAAATCATGCACCATAGAAAGAGCAAGGACTTAGTGAAAGGGGTCATTAGATACAACAATACTAATCAAAGGTCAAATTATGTCTATATGTACTCACTACGAGGTACAATTTGTGGTGAGTGGGTGTTAATTAAATTATTGGTCAAGATGATTAGCTCAAACCTTAACTAATATGACCTTAAAAGGAAACCCAAGATTATCAAGTGTCAAACTACATCCTTTATGATGCAATAAGAAGAGTGATTTCTTTTCAATATCTTTTCAAAAAATGAAAAAAAAAAAGAACAAATAAAAACAATGTTGTAGAAGGATAAAGGTTAGCCACTAGAATTTAGTTGGTTCTAAGTAGTGACTATGGAACATTATTATAGGCAATAATTCTAAATTTTTATTAATCTAATTACCACAATAAGATTTGAGGATCAACAACTCAATTTAATTGAAGAGGCCTTATTGAGTAAGTTTTCCTTTGATGGGATTTTCTATGTGTTAGGACTATGATCACAAAGAAATATACAATATATGAATGTAGAGATAAAATATAAAATAATACAAAAACATAGAGACACAAATATATGTGGTTCACCGAATATGGGCTACGTCCATGGAGAAACAATTAGTCCTTTATTTCATCCAACAAAATGAAGGGGCACAACCTACAACATATATATTGTAACTTCCTTTTCTCTCTGTCACACTATCCTCACAATACATACAATAAAATCTACCAAAGTAATACAATGCCCTCACATAAAAGAGGAGTTGACTTCTAGGAAAGAAAAGTCAATATAATCTCTACAATCTAATTTGTGATCTAATAATGAATGATCCAAATTTACAATGAATAAATATATATAAAATATGGATTTTGGAGGTGTTTCCCCCAAACCTCTATCGGGGCGTGCAACCCTCGAACCCCATGCGGGGTACCCCCTACACCCCATTCTATAAATATTAACCAATAAGATCAGGCTCCATAACCAACACTATGTGTAGTACTTTGGAGAAGGTATCCAAGCAACCAAATAGTTGGCCAATCTTGATATCAATTCTAATGGAGACGTCATAACATACATAAAAAATGTAGAATTTATTTAAGCTAGTGTATTTGAGATCCTTTTTTTCTTTGGCAATATCAAAATTATAATAATCCAACTATAATACCTAAAAAATACCACTATTTTTGTTTGCTTGTTATTTTAAGTTATTAAGTGTTCATTTATTTGTATACTCAAGTACTTATATCCATATGGGCTAAGAATTTTTTTAATTTGGGATAAGCATCCAACCATATAGGTTAGGCATATGTCTATTGTTACCTATTTTTCACTACCAGCTCAAACAGGTAGAGCTGAGTCGGACTCATCATTGATAGGTACAGAAAATTTTCAAGTTTTGATGCTAAAGTATTCATTGTTCATCATAAAGATTAGATTACATCTGAATTACAGTTTTATTGTGCAAGTATTTGAAACAAAAAAATTGAAAATTTGCATAATAATGCCTTTTATTCATTTTGTAAAAACACTGAATCTCGCACAAGCTGCGAGAGTAACTAAATTTGATTATGACAATCAAATAGTGAATACAAAATTCAATAAAAGCTACACTACTGAAAATAACGTAAGTGCAAAGAAGAGGAGCAATTCATCATTGCCTGTGATGATGAATCACTTTCACTTGATGTCTTCAGTCGTCGCGTCTCCAAGCTGCAGCAGACTCGTTTCCATGCTCCATGAACCTGCAAAATTGTTAAAGATGATGTTAGAGGTGTACTCTAAGAAATGATGAATTACATTCTACTTTATGCCTATGCTACCAACAGGAATGTAATTTGCATCAAATCAAGCATTCACCAAATGATTGAGTTACAAAGGCTGAGAATCAAGGAACACAAAACTAAATGGAAGCTTTCAGCTTCTTTTATTTTGCTAACATGTTTGTTTCAATGTGCAGGAACAGGTTCATCATGTTCGTGATCATCTTATCAGATATGTGGAGTTAAACGGGCTCCCACAAGGGTAGAGCCCAACATATCATAAGGACACCTCTCATTCACATTATTACATGAGAGTCATCAAGTATTATAGTCATCAAACAGGACTGCTGGAAAGCAATATCAAATAATAAAAGCAGTCTAATTCAACATGGTGAAAACAGATTGAGCGATTATCTTTTTTCTCATCATTCAAAGGAACAATCAAATAAATATATTAAGAGAGCATTGATTGCATTTATCATTTCTTGTTCCATCTTTTCCTTTCATTTATATTCACATTTTGATGTGGCATTGAGCCCTTTATACTGAAGGGAAAGCAGATTATTGAAGCAATTCAATCATTTCTTACAACTCCAAAGTACATGCACAGTCTATAGAAGACTTAACATCATAATGTGGGATTCATATAAAAGAACAATCATAAATAATACTACTACTACAGAACTGAAAAAGTGAATAAGATTGCTGCTACAACGTTCATGGTGATGAAAAAATGGTTACAGAAGTTTATGACAGTCATAAAGGACTGGAAAGGCATCCTTGATAGTAAGAAAGCCAAATGGAAGCTTGAAATGACGAATAAACTTGCACCAGCCAGAAAAGAGCAATAAGGATTTGGGACAACATTTTAGAGTGTCAAATAGAAGCAGAGCATTCAACAATCAAGTTGTTTCTTTCAATTTCAAAGCACATATATTGTTTGTCCAGAGATTCAATAGGATGGTTAACATGATAACATAGCAACATTATTGCATCTTAAGATCAAGAGACAAAAGAGTAATCTGTAATAGCTTCATATCAAGGACAGCCATGTGTGCAATCCTTTTTGTTTCAGTTAACAAACTTTCATATTCAAAGCATTTCCAAGTAACAAAAAGCAATGATAAGTGAAATAGACATCAATGCAAATACAAGGAAGCAGATGTACATTCAGTGAAAAGCATAATAACAAGCATTGAGTTGCTACAGGAAGCTTTCAAGTTGATTGATACAACTTTACCAATAGGACAACAAACAAACATAGGTGAGATCCTGGCCATGAAGTATGTCATATGAGTAACCAACCTTATTTTTGCTGAAGGGGGCTAGTTATGAGTATGTTATAGTCATTGGTCAAAAGAATAAACATCACAAATGTTTCAGCCATCTTTTACTTTCAGATGCATACACAGTACTCATGCCCAGACTTGGAAAGATATCAGTTTTTCACATGATGAATTGAGAATGATATTTTTTTTTGGGATTCATGCACAAATTTGGAATGGATAGCATCAAAATCCATTTGAAATATTCTTACTGACAGGAGTGATTGTGATCTAAACAGATCTTGAATGAAGGAAAAATATTTTTGCAAAACCTGTTAATGCCCAAATGTAACAGATTAATTAAATGATATACTGTGCAGTAAGAGATGAAGAGATAACCATGGCGGTTTCAAATGCAAAGCTATTACAACATTCATACAATGATTCTTGCTCAAAAAATGTTTTTGTGGTAAGGAAAGTACATATTTCTTCTTACCCATGTAAGGGTTTTACTCAAAAAATGTAGAATGCAATGAATCATAAATACCCAAATGGAGTATTTAAAGTCATATTCAGAATGCAAAAGAAAATGTAAAATTTATATTTGTCTCTTTCAAAGTCTAACCCAGATTTATATGGCGCCTTTGGTCATTGTAGAAAAACGTAGAAATCAACAAGTAAACATGGAGATAGTTGCGGCCTTATGGCCATTTTTTCCTTACAAAGACTCAGTGAAAAGCCATAATAACGATAAGAACCAACTTACCTTTGTCACAGAGAAAGGGGCGGCCAGATTTAGGAGAAAATCTGAAGGAATCATCGAATATTAAGCTCGAACCAAGACTTCAATGGCGGCCCATAGCAGTTTAAGAACAACAAAATAATAAGAGAAGAGAATATGTGAGTGTTCATTCAACATTTATGCTACAGCTGCAGCTTTAAGTCAAGAAAATATCAACAAAATCTCCAGATTGTGACCAAAAGCAACCTACTCATTGAAAATCTTCATGGATTCGGCTCAGAAACAATAGGAATGTGCAGGTCGAGCTCTAGCATCAAGCAATTTCCAGAAACCCTGTTCATGGCAGCGACCAACAGCTTCTTCGTGAAGCTTCTTCTCCAAAGTCAAATGGAAACAATTATTTTAGGGTTCCCCATCTTTCTTTTTGCATGGTTCGATGATTTCTTCTTTTTGACTATCTTTTGAGAAGAAAAATCATTATGTTCTTTAATTTTCACTGTGGCCATGACTTTTAAGTCGATGAGCCTAATGATGGTGTGGTCGGCCTTTTTCATATACACTTAGAGCTGAAGTTGTAAAATATATGCTAAGTGTTTATAATATGCTTTTTGATGGTGGTCGACTATTGTGATATTTTTAAAATATTGCATGGTGATCGCCAATGTTTATTAATGGAGAATGCATATTTTCAAATATATGCTAAGTATGATACATGAGATGGAGAAATATGCTTTTCTAATATTCTTCAAACTGATTTGCATTAATCAATGTAGATTGATTAATTAAATGATGAATTTAAATCATTTAATTAAATTAATCATTTTAAAATGCAAATAGAGAACATTATGTAAGGTTGAGTTAGAACTATAGCCTCAACTGAAGATTTATCATGCAAGAATGGAGTTCAAGTCATCATGGGCGGATTGATACAAACGAGGCAATTTTTGCATGCTTGGACTTACTCTTCATGGATTTCTAGTTCAGTTTGAGCTACTCTTCAGTTGCATACATTA